>BHFT01011261.1:0-11259 GCA_004320025.1 Laticauda laticaudata
CGTTGTTGTCCGCTCTGTTTATGCAAATTTGGGGCACTTTTGAGAGTGGATAACAATGGATGGAAAATTTTCTTGGCCACTGTGCCCTTTTTACATACTTTTTGCATCCGTCGGCCTATGTGACAGGCCCTTTAGAGACTTAGGACTATTAGAGATAAAAGGAATAAATATATAGCAGGGTTTTTTTTAAACCAAGGTTAAAATAAGACATAAATCTCTGGTAACATTTTACAGACTTTGCGAACACAGGACTCAAAACTTGATGAATTATGGATTTGCATGTACATAAGAGATGTGTTATGGGAAGAAATCTGCTTGTAATCTTACAGGGGATACTGAGTTGCAAAGTCTGTTTCTACAAGTTGTGCTGAAGATCAGAAATCACCTTTTTTTCTTTCCTTTCTCTTTTTCTTTTTTCCTTTCTATCTCTCCTTTTCTCTGAGTTTTGTTTGTATTTGCTTTTACTGTTGTAATTAAAGTTTTCAACATTTTTTTTTAAAAAACAAAATAAAAATGACCTCCCTCAATAGCATCAGGTTGAATAGAAATGGGGAGAATGCAGAGCTCCAAAGTATTCTACAAAATAAGGCCCTTCGGTTAACTTCTTTCCACTACCAAAGCCAACTGGATCCAGGCCTGAAGAAAGGAGGAGAACCACTGCAGTCTTGGAAGCTGGCCCAGAAAGGTATCATGCTCAACTATATTTGTTGTATCTTCCACAATTAATTGTGAGCTGAGGTGGAGCAGTGGTTAGAATGGAGTACTGTGGGCTGCCTGCAATTTCGCAGTTCGAATCTTACCAGGCTCAAGGTTGATTCAGCTTTCCATCCTTCTGAGGTGGGTAAAATGAGGAGCCAGATTATTGGGGGCAATATGCTGACTCTGTAAATTGCTTAGAGAGGACTGTAAAGCACTGTGAAGTGGTATATAAATCTAACTGCTGTTGCTATTACTGATTACATTATGGCATATAATTATATAATTCAGACTCCTAAACTTGATATAATAATTCTGTGTAATAGAATCCTAGTGCTGAATTATGTGTATTGTAAATAGGTTGACTTAAAAGAATTTAGTGAAAATAGGTTTAAAAATAAAGCTAATAACACTGTTAGTTTCATTTGCAGTTTCAAAAACTACCAAAGATAAAGACAGTCAATGACTGTTTATAATGTTCTCAGAAGTGTTATCAGCACACAAGCTGTTTCCTGAGATCAGCTTTCCTATTTTCCCAATGATACACCATAAGCAATAAGAAAGATCCAGTAAAAATATTTGTAACCACATGTGAAGTTCTTCAGTGCTGCTTTTTGGAACCTGACAGTTTATTAATCTGACAGAATTTATTTATTTATTTTATTTTATTAATTTATTAATTTATTTATTAACCTGACAGAACAATTAATCATGGAACAACTTGTGGAACTAAATTGTGAATGCTCCAACACTGGAAGTTTTTAAGAAAAGATTGGACAACCATTTGGCTGAAATGGTATAGAGTTTCCTGCCTGAGAAGGAGGTTGGATTAGAAGACCTCAAAGGTCCCTTCCAACTCTGCTATTCTATTCTATTCTGTTCTGTTCTGTTCTGTTCCGTTCTGTTCCGTTCTATTCCATTCCATTCCATTCCATTCCATTCCATTCCTATTCCTATTCCTATTCCTATTCCTATTCCTATTCCTATTCCTATTTCTATTTCTATTTCTATTTCTATTTCTATTCCTATTCCTGTCCTGTCCTATCCTATCCTATCCTATCCTATCCTATCCTATCCTATCCTATCCTATCCTATCCTATCCTATCTATCCTATCCTATTCTATCCTATCCTATCTGTTGAGGTAATTCCCCATTTAGAGAATGAGTGCATACAGGGAAGATGTATTTGAATAATACACACACAGTACACAAGAACACTGTACAGTAAATGTTAAGGTTTTACTTCCAGAAATGTTAAGCAAAGTCCAAAATAGGCAGTCCAAAGTCATTCACAAAGTTAAATCAGTCAGGTCAATCCAGGGATAATCCAAATTATCAAAGTCCAGTGTCAAAAACAACAGTTCAGTAACAGACTTACATTAAATCCAGAAAATATCAGTCAATTAGGAAAAATGGAGAAAGGGCAATATTTTCCAACAGAAGGAAACAGATACACTTTCTTCTGAGACTCAGACTAAGAAACCCAGGTTTCTGGCTCCATCTTATGGCCGTTTGAGAAACCACAGCTAGTTACAGTTTTGTATTTTCTTAAAGATACAGTTTTAAAATGTTATCCTGGTTTATATATATTTCTAACCAAATACCTGTTAGGTGACTTGTATTCCTAACATTCTCCCCTTTTGGATGAGATAAATACATAAAACCTTACATTCTAATTCCAAAATCCTCACAAGCTAGCCTTATGCTTATATAGCCTTGGGCCTTTGTAAAATGATCTGGTATATTGTTTCTGACATTACAGTATTCCAGCTTAATAATTTTCCTTTGCACACATTGTCTCACATTTAAATATCTTAAATCTGTGTGTTTCGTTCTTGTTTTAACAGCAATATGAAAGCCATCTATTGCTGATTGGTTATCTTCATAAACAAACAATAGGATTCTTACATTCAATTCCCATATCAATAAATAATTGCCTATTACAAAACTAAAATCTATACATAATAAAGACAATGAGAATTCAGCCTCCATTGTTGACAACTTAGATGTTTTTGTCTAACAGATCTCCATCCAATCAATGCTTTTCCCAATAATACAGCAGTTACCGATGTAGATTGTGTATTTATGTCTGTAGCAAAACTTGCATCAGCATATGCAGTCAATTCAGTTCACTTTTAGGCTCCAAATACAATGCATAATGCATTGTTTTTTTCAGGTATCTTAACACACGTTTTAGCAGCTTGCCAGTGCTTTCAGTTGGCTCAGTGTTAAATCTCGCTGATTGATTAACACTGTATGCAATATTGCCTTGACCAATTACTGACATAAGATAAAACTACCAATCAAGAACTGATAAATTTTGTTATCAAAATATAGACTTTGTAGATCACTGTGGCTAAACTCCTGGCTCATTTGGTGTTTTAGCCAGCTTACAAAGTTCCATTTTTAAAACTTTTTAGTAATTGGTTAATTTTATCTTGCCTGTGAGATCTTGTATCCTCCCCTAGTTCTATTCTATCTTTAAACCAAGATATTTTTGATTTCTCCTAATTGTTTTATTTTAAATTTCTTTTCCAATAGTAAAATTATTCAGTAGCTTCTGTTCAGTTTTGTGTGATTAATGCTATGTCATCAGTAAATAATAGCAATAATGAAAATTATACCATTAGTTTCCTTTATAAACAAACATGGATTTAGCCATGTCAGCTATTAAAACTTATCTTAGTTAATTCTTTAACTATTACATTGGTTCCAATCATATCCTGATTGCTTCAAAACATAAAAGACTCTTTTTTGAATTCCAACAATCAGTTTGTATTAATCATTTTTACACCTAAACGTTTAATATAAAATATATAGGTGTGTTGCAATGGTGCATGCAAATAAACCGTCTCTACATCTAAATGATTACAATGTATTTCTCCTTAGCTGCCCACACTAATGCTTGCCCTTAATGTAGTAGAGCCTTCAGACTAGGTGCAGACACCTCATCATAGTCATTTGCTGTCTGATTAACCCTTGTTCTACTAACCTGGCTTTATGAGTAACAGTCCCATCTACACCTGTCTTCAGTTTATATATCCATTTACATCCTATGGCATGTTTACCTGGTGGTAACTTAACATTTTCATTATACCTCCAGTGTTTTTAAAAGATTTTAGTTCCTTATCCATGCTTCCTGCCAAGCAGCCTGATCCTTAGCAGGATACAATTTTAGTTCACTAGTTACTAGGAACTGTATTCGCTTGGCAGTACAACACTAGTCTGATATCTAGCAGGTTCATGTTAAATGGGTTGAACGATCTTGGTAATACAGGGCTTATGGTGGACTCTCCTGTGCCACCTGCTCCTATTCTTCTACCTCCTGTTTCTTCCTCATGGCTATTTGGGGTTTACTGATTTTATCTTTAGGGACTATTGGGTGTGTCAATAAAATATCATTGCTAGATTCCTGTTCCCAGTTTATCCCATCCAACGTGCTCAAGAAATTTTGCATTAGCACTACAATAAACATGAGCTGTGCCTTGATCCCAGATCTAAACGATCCTATGGTTGGCCTTTATAACCTACAAAAAATAACTTCTTAGCTCTATGTTGCCCTTTCAGTCTTTACTTGTGAGGGAATATACACCCATGCTGGAGCTCCAAATGTGTGTAGGTAAACTTAAACTTGGTTTTCTACCATGCCAAAAAATCAGTGAATGCAATTCTCCAGTTGTTGTGTATAACGAGTTGTTCAAAACTCAGGTTGGTACCACACATTTAGTGGCTTCACCCACAGTGTTTCAGGTAAAATTTGAATGAGATAACATAGTGCGAGCCATGGCTCGTAATGTTTGCCCTCTTCATTCTACAAACAAGTTATGTTGTGCGTTCTGTAAGGTGCAGAACATTTATGCTCAAACACCAGCCAATTTCAGCATAGTTTAGAATCTTTTGTTAACAAACTCAGTCCCATTATCAGTTACTATAAAGTAATTACTTCATTTTACTTTTATTTTTCTCTCTCAGCAAACCGTAGCCAGTTAAAAGAAATTTGGAATGTTTCTCGGTTTGTTGTTTCATAAGATAGCAGAAACCGTATCTTGAGAAATAGTCCATAATACTCAAAAATATAAACAGGCACCTCCTAAACTTGGTTTCTTAGGACCAATTAAGTCAGTAAAAAACAAACCTCTAAGAAGTGTTCTTTGGTCTTAAACCCATGAAAATCTGTTTGCAGAAGTAACCTTGCTCTTCTCTTGACTATAAGCATTACAGTGTAAATACTTGCTACAGGGGTTTCGCAATTTTACTCCTTCTCACAATTCAACAGTTTGTTTGAGCATTTGAAATTAATGTGCCCTAGACGTCCATGTAGTAAATGTATACATACATCATGTGGCTGACATTGTTATAAACTGAGTTAGCCATCTTCAACTGGTCAACATGTATCACATATAAATCATTTTCAAATGTAGCAGGAACCCTTTTACCCTCTTTCTCTTTGACACCAGTTTTCCCCTAAAGTTACTACATAACCAAGATTAACTAAAACAATCCCTTACTGATAATAAATTAAATTTCAAGTTTAGCGTAATATGACATAGTTAAATGTTCATTTATACAAGAACAAATATGCAGTACCTTCACCTGATGCTTTAATCTTCCATCCATTTGCCAATGATAATAATGTTGCTTACTGTGGACACTTTATAAACCTTTTTCTATCTTTAGTAAATGCATTGCGATGCTCCACTATCAACCAACCCACAAATCATGGTTTTCAGTTGAATTGCTAGACATAGCTAAACTAACATTCTTTCCTTGGCCTTCTGGTGATTACCAGTATTCTTTTGTTTTCCCTTCTTACAGAATCAGCTATATGTCCCCTAGCCCCACAAGAAAACACATTTCCTAACAGTATTAGGCAGTTGAAGACAAATCCTCTTCTTTGTAGCTGTTCCTTCTTCATTTGATCCCTATCCAATCTCCTTCTTGCTTCTTCATTGGCAATACTTTCCAACAGAAGGAAACAAAAAATACACTCTCTCTGAGACTCAGACTAAGCCAACCCAGGTTTCGCTCCATCTTATGGATCTGTTTGCAGAAACTTGAGAAACCACACCTAATTACAGTTTTGCATTTTCTTGAAGATACAGTTTTAAAATGTTTATCCTGGTTTATATATATTTCTAACCCAAATACCTATTAAGTGACTTGTATTCCTAACACTATCCTATCCTATCCTGTCCTATCCTAACATTTCACCCATAAACCCAGTAGGTTTAGCACCAATATTTAGGAAAATATATGTCCAGCGATCTCCCAATTTTGCTAATTTGTTGAATTTGAAAAATGTTACACATTTCAGCAGAAATATAACAAGAGTGGTCACATGTTGATGTCTATACTTATAAAATGCATTTTTCTAATCCTAAAGCTTTTCCTATGGAGCACATATTATATACAGCCACCTGACAGAATGAGTTTATTTATGAATTTTTAAATTACTTAAGTCAAATATATTCTAAGTAGTGTACAGAAGCCAGTATAATGATAAAACAATAATAATATGCCATCAAAATACAATATATAATTACAGTAAATTATAATTAATACAATAGTTTTGGGACAAGGAAGTCTGCATCATTTAAGTCCCAAAGGCCTCCCTCCCAGTAAAGCAAAAATCTTATGAACTTCTGGACGGCCAGCAGAGTGTGAGCTACCCTTGCCAAGAGAAGAGAAACCCTTTCTTGATAGGTGGGAACTTCAAAAGGCATTCAGGGTATCTTCAAACTGAGAAGAAAGAATTTATCCAAAATTGTCTGCAACAAAGATACCCAGGTGTTGAGCATAACAAGGCTTTATAGCTATGCAAACCATGTGAAATTACTGGTAATAATTTGTGATGCACTGCAAATATGGAATTAACTGCTCCTACCAGGTATTCTATTTATATTTTCTGTATAAGTAGAAAAATAGAGACCACTTTGGTAGAAAGGTAACAGTGTTCTGTGCCCCTTCGGTGTTTAGTCATGCCGGCCGCATGACCATGGAGACATTTTCGGACAGTGCTGGCTCTTTGGCTTTGTAACAGAGATAAGCACTGCCCCCTAGAGCCAGAAACGACTAGCACATATGTGTAAGGGGAACCTTTACTTTTTTTTTTTTTTTAACCAGGAATCCATTTGAAGATGTGTGAGGCCAGATTATTTCCTGCATTCTTATGGTTTATTGTTTGGAATGTTTGACATGGCCCAGTGCAACTGGAATAGATGAGAATTGCCATCTTGGAAGTTCTTCCTCTCAAACATTAGAAATCTGTGGACTAATTTAGCGGATCCTGTCGTAGGCAGAAGATTCCAAAAGAGTCTTTGCTTTCTTCCTTACTTTTTTTTTTATAAAAATATAATTTAAGAGTATATTTTATTTGCTATATGCATGCACACACTCCAAATTCTCTGAGTTCAAAACAGAAAGTAATGTGTCAGGCACATTGTTATTTTTTAGTTGCTATGGAACTAGAAAGGAAGTCAAGCACTTTATAAAACTTGTTCACCAATGAAAATTTCCCAGTCTTTATTGAATTGTGGCAGACAGGTCTCCTCTTACCTCTACAGAGTTCTGACATAACTGTGTGCCAGATGCAATTATCATAACAACATGAATTGTTGAAAAAACAATTTAAAAAATACCAGATCCTGTTGGCAAGATGAAGACAAGGCAAATGATTGTATACTACAAGATAATTTGTCTGACTGGAGATAGTGTTTGATCTACTTGCCTCTTTTCACATCAATAAGTATGACTTATCGAATATGTTTGCTTGAAAAATGGGCTCATATGGACTGATATGCAAACCCCAGAACAGTAGAGGCAATCTGTGTTGTTCTCTCAACTAATGGAGAAAGGAACAAAAAAGAAAAGTTACATGTGCTCAGAAAAAAGTAATGTATGTATTGAGGAAGTTCTAGTGCAAGTGCTATTAATAAGATACCATCTGCTTCTTTTGGCAGTTGACCAGAATGTTTATAAAAATATCAAACTGTATTTGGAACTTTTATTTAATATTTTATTTTTATTCTCTCCATGTATGCTAATGGAGAAATGACAGCTAGGCTGAACAGATGAACAAAGCCATGATGATTGGCCATGTCTATGCCGCTTGCTGATTTCTGTTAGTGAGGAAGTATTGTCCCTGCCTGGCAGAATGCAAATGTGAAAATGATCACATATTTAACTCTTAATAAAGCAATGTGTTTTCCCATTTTCAAGCATATGTGATGCATCTCTCAAAGGTATTTTTAATTTAAGTGAATAAATCACATATCTGACTGGAAATATATGGAAATAATTGACCAGACAAACATCAGAAAAGCACATCAGTGAAACTACATGTGATCTATCATCCAATCAAACTTTTGAAGAAAACCAAACACAAAATACTGATGGAGCAGACAGATAAGAATAGATGGAAACACCATTCCCAACCATCAGTCAGCTGACATTTCCCAAGAAGTTGCAAGAGGCAAATTCCACACAGATTAGAAATATTCAAGACAGTCCTTCTGAATTGTTGCACTGCAAAAGTATTGCTGGAATACAATGCATAACATCTGCATAAAAAAGAAGAAAAGAAATTAAAACCAGTTCTCAAATTCTACTTTGATGAAGATAATTTGAACCTTGGAGAGCCACAATTAAAAGTAAGCTCAATAAACTACCATTATTCAAAGATACCTCTCAAAAATCATTTCAATTGGGAAGGTGCTTCATCACTAGAAATTTTTAAGAAAAGACTGGGATAACACCCTATCTGAAATGTCCTCAGATAAATACTTTGGTGGTGGTAGTAGCAGGAGTAGGAGTAGGAGTGGATTTATTTAGTAAAGGCAGAAAAAGCTAGGGATAAGAAATCACCTTACTAAAACAAACAGCATGCTATAAGTAGACAGAGTTTTCTCATCATATTGTTATCTAAAATGGGCATGCTTTCAAAATCATCATAAAGTATTGAGCTAAGAATGATTCATAATACAATAGATTAAAATAAATGAGTAAAAATAATTTCATATTTTAGATTTATGTTCCTACCTTCCATGTACCAGTTTCTCTTTAAAAATAAAGAACAATCTGATTTAATTAAAAGAAAAGTTCATTGCTTTCACATAAAAAACACGACTGTAATGCCAGTCGCAATCCCAAGACAAGACAATATCCATCTCAGAGGTTCTCAAAAGCTTTTGAGCTGGAGTTCTGAACTAGAGGCTTTTATTTTTAAAGCTATTTCTGTCAGGTAAAGGGTGGAGAAGGCATTTTGAATGAGGCACCATAACAAAGCTTTGGTCTAATCTAAGAAGCTTTAAAAAAAAAAAAAGCCCTTTGAGCCAAGTGTTTATTCTTGGCAACTGCCTGGAAAAGTCCCTGCAGTTTTCTTGGCCAAGAATTTGGAAGTGGGTTGACATTGAATACTTTTACTAGAGCTAAAAGGCTCACACCAGCTCATTTTATAGCCTAAAGCTCATGTCCCACTGCACCAACGGATTGCAAAGAGGAATTATAAAACGACAAAAAAAGCTTGCCATCCATTGGAAAATGCGATGCATCCTTTGTGTACTCACTGCATACGTGTTTATATGGTCTATTCGTCTCGAGCATCTGTCACTGAGATTTTCATCCGCGCAAAAAGTTTTGAAGCTGCACAAAACTTTTTGAAATGGCATGAACTTTCCACCAGGGACAATGTACATCCGCGACCACAATGGGCAACAAACTTTCTATGTCCGTTGTCAATCCAATTAAAGTCCCACTGTATCCTCTCTTGCATCCTCTGACTGTCCTCAAACTCACAGTCTGCTGCACTGAAAACGGAAAGAGGGAGGAAGAGAAAGGTACACAGAACGTCACACAGCATTAGTAGCACGAAATAGAAAAGGATGTAAGCAGATGCATCTCGTTATATAAAGTATTAAAACGGACAAAACGTTTGTATATGGGATGTATTCAGATATTTAGGATGTCTGGAGTATGCCTAGAGTATTGGAAAGGACACCTAGTGGTGGAAACCGATATTTTCTATAAAAAAGGGGGATGGAATCACCCTGATTCAGTACTGAGTTCCAGCAGCCGTTGGTGTACAGACCCAGTTTCACCCTTGTCTTGCTCTTCCACAGGTCATCCATGATTTCCACCATGGATCATAACACAGTCCTTATTGGTGTAGCTGCGATCATTTCAACATCAGAACCAAGGCCCTTGTTACAGGCTGGTCTCACCTTTTTTATTGCCAAGGAGTAGAGGAAGAAACGTATTCAAGAGCTGTGTGAGCGCGACGGATGGATGGGAGAGAAGAGTGGAGTTTTGAACATGTTATGACAACCTTGATGGTGGAGTAGAGTAATGAAAGCAACCTCGTGCATTCAGGACTTCATGAGATGCACCAGCATGTGACACAATACCGGTATGTAGAGCGTCTGAGACCCAGTGGGATCGACCAACCTAGCAATCAACTTCTGGTCCAACTTGGCACCTGCTGTTGAAGTGGCATACTCTTGACGACTGTGGCACCGTGGGCCTCTGTGAATCACATCAGAAACAGTGCAGTATGCCTGGAGGGTGCCACACAACAGCATCAGCAAAGTGGTCAGAGAGTGGTACAGGAAATCATCGAAGAATACGTGTGACGAGCCGAAGCTCCTCCAGGGTGTCCACACTGAAGAAAGGTATGGAAGAAAGTGTGCAGAGACGTGGGTTCATGAGATGGAACTATTCCTCACACCATTAGAGCCATAGATGGGAAGCACGTGGCCTGCAAAGCT
Organism: Laticauda laticaudata; assembly: GCA_004320025.1. Taxonomy (NCBI): domain Eukaryota; kingdom Metazoa; phylum Chordata; class Lepidosauria; order Squamata; family Elapidae; genus Laticauda; species Laticauda laticaudata. The sequence continues at coordinate 10,458 of BHFT01011261.1, forward strand.
CCAGCCAACTCAGGGCTCTATTATTACAACTACAAGGCTTTCTTCAGTATCATCCTCTTTGCATGGTTGATGCTGAGTACAAGTATGTACATTGAGGCTGTCAGGCAATGGGTTAGCTCAGATAGACAGGGTGATATACAATCGCTCAGTGACTCAGGTAACTGGGCTGTGAAACGTACGCTCATCATGGGGTTTTCCAGATCCAGACCCCCTACCCAATGACACACAAGATGTGGCCTACTTCATCATTGGTGATGAATGCTTTCTCCTCAGAACCTACCTCTATGAAGCCTACCTTTCACAGATACTCCACCCGTGAAGATGAGGATCTTCAACATACAGATGACTGGATCCAGGAGCAAGACGGGTGGTGGAGATGCCTTTGGCATCTGGCAATTAAGTTCCAGGTACTTCTCAGCCTAATCGATTTGCGCATCACATCAAGACTGTAGTGAGCATCTGGAGCTTTGCTAGCATACTACGCACAATCGTCAATGCGCACCTGCACGTAGCCAGTGTTGCAGAGATATTGGCCTTGTGGACCGCGTCACAGGGACAATGAGGACATGGAGCCTGTGAATGGAGGCAAGGGATCACTGTGGATGTAAAGGCCCCAAACCAGAGCTTCACGGAAGGGAAGAGAAGGCCAGCGCAATTACCTCCTGAAACACGCGATATTGCAACTCCCCAGGCTGGATCCAGTTGGATGGCAAGACAGGATGGAAGATGATTAATGGGATGCTTCCTTGAGACTGTTGAATAAACACTGATGAGATTGTTTGCCTGTATGTGATCTCTCTCT
>BHFT01011264.1:0-12537 GCA_004320025.1 Laticauda laticaudata
GTCTCCTGGCTGGAACAGAGGATTTGGCTGTCTGTGGCTGTCTGGAGGGAGAGGGTTTTCAGGAGAGGCTGCTCCATCGGTGGCGGACCTCACTCTCCCTCCAGGAACCTGCACTTGGCCATGATTGTAATCTCCTGGTCAGTTGAGGCTTGACAACGCTCTTGGCCAGATTTCTTCAGGTGTAGTCTTGTCTATACCAGGTGTGCATGTGCTTGCTCCACCTATCCCCGAGAGATAGGTCATGAAGTGCATTGCCCAGGCTCGTGCCTTGTCTTCTTCCAAAGCTGCCTGCCTTCCTCTTGGTGTGCTCGTCTCGCTTACAGTCTGTGGTCCCTTTGCTCCAGGATTCGGTACTCGTTTCTCCTCAGCCATTCCAGCACCTCTCCTCATGTCCTCGGAAAGGCGTTTGTTACGGTTTCCTACTCTCCCTGTTTCTTCCCTTTGCCTCTTCCATCCCTCTGGCAGGGCTGGAGCTGCTAGGGGCTTCAGGGGCTTGGTTAGCAATCGGGCTTATCGAAAGGCCCTTGGGGCGGTGATAGTTACCACTGTAAAGACACCAGGCACCATTGAGCTACAAATGCAGCATCAAGGGACTTGACTGCAACTCATGGCAGCAGGATTGTCCAGGAGAAGCCCCATGAGACTTTTAGCAGCTTTGTCAAAGCGTAGCTGCAAGCAACCGAGCAAAGAAGCATCAGAGCACCAGCAGAGAGAAGCCCCAGCAGCACCTAGCAGAGAAGCACCGCAACAGAACTCAGGAGCACCACCAGCCAGCAGAAGCAAGCAGGCAGCTTCAGAGTTCAGTTCCAGGGTGGTGGGATGTGTTTTGTCTTCTTGCCAGGGGCTGGCAGGAGTAGGCACAGGCTTTCTCTTCTTCCCTGACTGCAACCCCGAAAACCATGGGGTTATTCGAGAGATGTCTGTGGCAGCACGTCTTTCCTTGAATGCTGGCACTGCTTGCGAGCTGCATCCTTTTATATCCATGAGAGTTAGAAAGTTTATCCTCGCCTGCTGCGCATTGTGAAACGCTTTGCATCCACTTATGGCATCTGCTGACGTTATCCGTCTATGCATCCATATATAGGATCTGTGATGGCCATCCACGTACAATACGCGCTAGGCATGCGCTCCTTCCGCTATGTCTGGTGCGCTCTTGCAAACTTCTCCCCCAGGGAAGCCATTCGAGTCCAACCAGGTGTGTAATTGGAATCACTTAAATGTGCTTCATCCACTTCCATCTTCTGTCGTCCAGTAGAGCCTTTCACTAACCGACATCCACTTAACATCCTCGCTCACCCTAACTTACCCCGTGTTCCTTTTACCGTTCTTTCCATTCTGTCCCTATGCAAATTTGTGGGCACTTTATTTTGTGTAAGTGGAGAAGGACCCAAAATATTCTGAATAAGGTATATAGAAAACGTGCGCGTATGACGAAGCCACCCCTGAACTACTTTGCTGGTCCATTGTGTCCTAAAAACAATGTGTTCATTTCCGCTAGCTGTGTGTGTGTTCTAATTGAAATCAGATTGTTAATTCGCCTGCCTTGCTTGTATTTGCGTGCTCTTATTATAACCCTCTTGTGGGGTTGTGGGATTTATTTTGGTCTGTTCCATAATCTGGCCTTGGTTTATTTATTTCGGTGTGAACTTTTCTAGTTTCATTGGTCATTTAGCTATTAGATAGTGAGTACATTAGTGTCATCGCTTGTTAGGTCTTGTGTCGATCTTAATTGGGACATGATACTATTGTCAGAAGAACGCTTCATCGGTTTATAATAGTGAGCGTATTTTCGGTGTGTAAAGATTTAATAACCCATTTACAATGGGTCTGAACATTTCTCTATATGTGTGTGTCGCTCTGTGGTGGTAGACAGCCACCACTAGTGAGACTCCAAACTATTATTCAGTGAGTAGTCTGTTTTGACGTTTTAGACAGCATATTGGAAGTCATAAGGTATGAGTTGATTTTTCCCAATACTCATTCCCTCCTGGAAATTATTTGTATGTTTAATGTATTCTTTACCTTCTGGTCTATATGAGTCTTTGCTGCTGTGGTGTTCGACTATAGAGATTAATAGCCCTTTTATACAAAACCACTCAGAGAGAAATGGGATGTCTTAGTTTCCTATATGTAGCTCATACGATGTTTTTAACATCTAGTCTCTGTATTCAGTCTTTTAGTAATGTCTTGGTTTGAATCTCTATAATGCTTAATATTAAAGATATTTTGTTATAAATCCACTGGCAACATGTCTTTTATTGATGAATTTCTTTATGTAGAGTTTTAAGCTTCAGTGTGCGTGTCCTGGATGAGTTGAGAGTTAAATCTGCTTGGTAGAGGTGTGGAGGGTCTGTAACGGTGTGTCAATACTGGTAACAATATACGGAGAAAGAGAAGAAAAGAAGATGAATATGTATTACTCCTACTTCAGTTGATTCTTGTATATTGTTTAATTGTGAAGGATTGTGTATCTCATATTCGCGAATTGTCCTGTGTACTTTGTATGGGTCCAATCCTATTTTTCCCATGTTTCTATCACACAAGCGTTTACTATAATAGATCAAAATCCACCCTGCATTTTCATGTTGACACTCCTTCTGACATTAATTCCTAAGATTCCTTATGTTCTACAGACACTGTGTATCATTGCAGATGGTTGTTTTTACTATTATTTTTGTATATTCATGTTTTCCTCTTAAACCTGTCTTACTTTTTTGTGACATAAGCTTGTATCATTTATGTCTAAGATAATTGCTTAACGGTGTATGTACACCACAATATTATAGATAATGTTATTTTTTCCTCATACGCAGTTTACTCATATTCAAATGTACTTCACATTTCTCTGATCCTTTTCCTAACCTTGCCAATAATTTTATCAGTGACTTACTCCTACTTCCTTGGCCAGAACGCTACATCCATCATTTCCATATTACCATTGCTCATAATGATAGCTTCTCTCCAAAACTCTATAAGGGCGGCTAAGTTTTTCTGTATAGAGTTTGGTACATGCAAGAGGGGAAAAGTATGTAATGATACCAACTTATGAGCTTCTACTTAATCAGTCCATGGACGCTTTTTAGGCATAGCTAGCGTCTAAGAATGGCTACCCTTTTCGTATAGAGCATCACTGTTTGCTGTTGTTGGGTGACCTCATTAAGTACAAAGTGTGTGTCGAATGTTTTAAATGTGTTATTACTTCACATTTGCTACAATTCTTGAGTTAGAACAACATTAAGGAATAGTACAAGAAATTAGAAATATGGATCTGAATATGGATAATTGATCCATTAGGGCCATAATCATACAACTATTAGGCATAAGCTATAGTTTGGCATATCGGTGGAACTGCGGAAAACTTGTAGCAGAAATTATCATGCGCAAAATGTTCTTACTTTCTCTCAGGTGAACTACAAACTTTAAAGCGTTGAACCTATATATAAGCGTAGTTTATCTCTCTGTATTCCATGACAAAGCGAGGATCAGTTCAAGCTCTCCTATGTAGTCTTGTGCATTAATTGTGATAGTCATGGATCTGTATGGTTTACATTCTATGTGTCATGTATACACGCGAGAATCCACAATCTCAGAAAAGAATACCATAGTGATAGTGTAACAAAGGTCTCTTATATATTCTAGGAGCTCAACAAAGTGATAGCTATCAGACCTCTATATGATACTATTCATTGTGAGCCCGCTAAACACCATGTGTGCGCTCGATGGTCTCCTGCGTTCTCCCTTCTTCACAACATGGTCGCTGTGTCCGCTATAGGTACGTGATAGTCATTCTCAAGTAGCGAATCCATCACAGTCTGCGGAATAGTAGCTGGTGAATGATATAGGCTGACCATTTGTGTCCGAAAACAATCCATTTTACACCCTACCTCTTACGGTATGGTGGTAAGCTGGCTGCTAATAATCGGTAATGAATAGCATAGCTTGGATGTTCTCGCGAAAGAATGTCCTTTGTATCAAAGCATCTATTTGTATTAATAGAAGAAATTCATTGGGTAAGTGGCACTTAGATAAGAGTAGTACGTAACATAATGCCTCAGCTCTCGATAGTTCGAAGCGCTGGACAGTGGAATCTGAGTACCAGCCTAGCTCTGGATAGGTTGTCTAGGACATAGAATGAAACGGACCATATCATACATAATGGTCTTTGTGGACGTGTCAACAAGGTAGTAGACTGGGGCTGGAAGTTGCAGTATTGTGCAGATTCCTTAATTCACACTGTGTGTGACATCCAACTACAGACAGATCCTGGACAAGGGGCTTTCAGAATGTCGTATTCCTCTTATACAAGCTCGCTCCTAGCTGAATCAAACAAATATAGAATATCAGAAGCACTTACCTATAGGACAAAAACGGTAAAAATCTATCGCAATCTCGCGCTCTATCATGATTGCATCATGCATCGGTCTCTCAGAGTCTCTTTGCTCCCAAATGAGCTTTTTGATAACTACCATGGATATTCACTCCTCTCCAAGAGAGCTCATGTGAGATCCTCAGTAAGGTAAGGAAGCAATAATGGTAGCTTAGCTGCTCTAGCGCGCGCACATTGCACAAGATTGTCTTGTGAATCCAGATAGTGTGACATTGTCCACCGCTCGGGTGTGCTGTATGTGTGTTGGAGATAACAGCACTTAAATAAGTCATACTGCCTGTATCGAAAGGTGACGGATGTATGAGTCTCGACTATGCTTCTTTAAAGTTTGCTAGTGAAGTTCAGGCGTCAACCGCAGTTTCGTAGTTAAAAAGGAGTTTTGAGAGATGATTAATGTGTACAACGTGCATTTTTGCACTTTGCTAAATCTCTCTCCAGATGAGTTATTTACATGGGTTTCTGACTTCATTATAATTCCTAGCAGAGACTTGGCACTCCTTCGCCCATATCATTGCGCCAAACTTCATGCAGGCTCTCGCCATTTTAATTCCCATGTTGGTTCTCAGAATGACGTTTTTAATTGGGGGTATTATAGATAGTGAGCGTCTCTGATTGTAGGCATGCAGATACTATCGCCATCTCGATCGTGTAGCATTTCTATAGAGAATATCTAGACTAGGTAGACATATTGTTGCAATTGCAAGAGAAAGATGAGAGACAATGGAGATAGGCCGACAAATGCAAGAAGAGATGGTTGAATGCATCTTAGGCTTGACTCATCCTATCATCAACTAAATACCAGTACAATTTATTGCCCTATCAGGCACTATATAGCTTCCATTGTCTGCTCGCTCCCTGCCAATTGAGAGAGGCACTTTCAATTAGAATAATATGTCTGCCTAAGGGAATCCGAAACAAATACTTGTAAAAGTTACTATATGCTAGACTTATCACTTGTCAGAAGATACTGATATATGATTTAATGTACTCAAATCTATGTTTTATTGATTGCCTGTAATAATCTAGATTTTCTGAGAATTCGTGGATTTGGGTTTTTGATGAGCTGTAAATGGCTCATCACATTTATGACAAATTTTCACGGTCTGTGAATACTATCTTCCTTGCATTTAATGAAGTCTTATTCTCATATATTAGTTTCACCTTTTAAATTGCATTACTGAAATAAATGGACTTTTGCACAATATTCTAATTTTTTGAGTTTCACCTGTAATTGTTAATAAATAAATAAAGCAAGGAAAACTTCTAAACATTGCTAAACAATGTCTATATGCACCATCGAAAGGCAACAAACTTTGTAAAATGAAGTTCAAGTTCTAATTATTATTATTTTTTTAAAAAACAAACATTTTTAAAATTTGAAAATCCTACTAGCTATTTGAAAAATCTCCTGCTATATGTTGTATTTCAAGAACACTAACAATTTTTTTGGATTAAATTTATTGCCTCAAAATAACACACAGTGGAGGTTCATGTCTTGTTTTCATATTCAGTACAAACAATGAAAAATCAAAGACATATAGCCAAGACTCTAATTGTAAAACATTCAATTATTTTTTTTATCCAAAACTTACCAGCAATATTGTTGGATAAATATGCATTTATAAACACAAAATACTGATGGGGAAAACTCTAGGAATTTAATAATGCAACAGACAAATACAGCAATGGCAAATTGTAGAAATCAGATATTTGAGTTGGATACTCTGTTTGTATGTTTGATGTGATTGTGTTCATTTTCTCGGAGACTTACACAGAGATACTTCCTGGGTTTAAAATGGGGGTTGGATTGTTCCCCTCAAACTATAACATTTGAAGACTTCCTGAGACAGAACCTTTTCAAGAATAGCAATATAATTAAAGGACTTCAAGTTGTATGAAAGGTTAAAACATTCGCTGCTTATTTGGTATTGCACACTTTCTAGCTGCACACAGAATAAAACTATCCAATCATCTTTTCAAGTCAACAATTTCACCCTGGCTGGTCACCATCATCTTTAAAATATATAACTCTGAGACACTTGGCAGGGGAAAGGACATTGCCTTACTGGATTGAGAAAGTATGGATTTCACAAATAAGAGGAAAATGTCATCTTCCCCCCCCTCATTTTGGCCTCTTTTTTTTTTTAATCTCCCTGTTCCTCTTGTCATCTTTGTCTTACCTGACTGTTCCTTTCATCCAGATCTCTCTGAGAATATCACATGAGCATTTGGGGTTAGAAATATGAAAAGCACTTCAGTGCCTAGAGCGGGTGTCAGCAGCCTGAGGCTCTGCAGTCACATGTGGCTCTTTGGACCCTGTGCTGTGACTCCCTGTTGGGTGATCCAACCACTGGCTGGCCCCTCACCGCCCCTTCTTCCCTTCCATTCTTTGCTTGGCCTGAAAAGACAAAACACAAAGAATAGAAATGAGAGGGGGGAAGCGAGATCCATTTCCCACAGAAAACACCAGAACCACAAAACCTGGGTAGGTGTGGCCAGGGGTGGTGGTCATGTGACTGGGTGGGAGTGACACTGAGTTGGCCATGCCCAACCAGGTTTTGTGGCTCCTAGTGTTTTCTGTGGGAAATGGGTTCAAATGGCTCTTTGAGAGTTTAAGGTTGCAGACCCCTGACCTAGAGGAATCAGTGGCTGGGTCTGCATATGATATTAAGCACAACCATGGTTTTAATAAATCATGGTAGGCAATATTCAGAAAGCATACTACTCTATAAGCCAGTGTTTCTCAACCTTGACAACTTTAAAATGTGTGGACTTCAATTCCCAGAATTCTGCAGCTGGTATTTTGGCCAGATGAATTCTGGAAGTTGAAGTCCACACATCTTAAAGTTGTCAAGGTTGAGAAACCTATAAGTCATGGTTTGTGAACTACAGTGCATACTTGCAACAATATTTTGTTTTGGTATGTCGTGTTGCATTAGCCACATATGTCAACCAAGCAGTCTGCCTGCATGTTTTCTTTTTTCTCTCATATTTCCAAAGGCTTTCCCATGAGTTAATGGATTTTACTTCAGATTTAAGAATGAAAACCATGTTATCTTTTTTCTTTTACTTTTAGGAATACATTTGAAACATAGGTATACTTATCTGGATCGCTTGAATTTTAGGATCTAAAATGTGCCTTTAAAAATAAAAATAAACCATGTGGGTTGATTCCCCTATTTCTTAATTGAACAATTTGTAAAATTGTCATTAATAAAAAATCACAATTTTATAATTATTTCTGGAAATAGGATCTTTTGATCTTCCAATTAAGCAGTTACCCTTTTAGGTATTGAGCAATCAGAATTTTCAAGGTTGCTCTAAAGAAGATCCTAATTAAAAAAAATTCTTTAAGTAAGCTTTTAATTTTTCAGCTGCTTCTTTTAAAACCTGTTTCTGATGTCAATCAAAGAAAAAGCCTGTTTTTATTTTTTTAGTTTTGTTGGTGTTTACACCTGGGATAAACGTAGTCTTCCTCAGTAAGATCCTTCCAGAAACATTAACTATGGCTTGTGACTAAATGAAGATAGTTATAACATCTGAAATCCCTGAAAGAAACTCAAAGTTGTTTTCTCAAGGACTATGTAATGATTTTATATCACAAGAAGGTAGATTCTAAGGAAACATTTAAAAGAATATACATTTTAAACAGTATGAGAATGTTAACCTTGAAACCAGCCACTCAGAAATGTGTTGGACTTTTAAATGTATTTATTTATTAATTAAATTTTTATGCTGGCTACCTCCATTGAGTGACTCTGGGCAACTTACAGTTTCATAAAAACAACAATATAAAAGATTTATATTAAAGAAATGAATTCACTGAATATTAAAAGTTAACTTGTGGAGTTTGGTAGGGAGTTTGGTAGCCTTAAGCATTAGATGAATAAATAAATATTAGAAATATTCAAGCAGAAATCCAGCAGCATCTTTCTAGGACAGGGGTATCAAACTCATGTTGTCAAGCCATCATGTGACGTATTGCGACTTTCCCCCCTTTGCTAAAAGAGGGGTGGATGTGGCTAGCACATGATGTATCCAGGCTGTGGACCATGAGATTAACACTATGTTTTAGGAGGTCTGAATTTGGATTTTCACACTGAGCGATAGATTGGTCTAGATCTAAATACAGGTAGTCCTTGACTTACAACTGCAATTGAGCTCAAAATTTCCATTGCTAAGCAAGACAGATGTTAAATAAATTGTGCCTCATTTTACAACCTTTTGTTGTTAAATGAGTCACTGCAGTTGTTAAATGAATTATGTGGTTGTTAAGTCAATCTGGCTTCCCCCATTGACTTTGCTGGAAACTGATTGAGAAGGTTACAAATGGTGATGACATGATCCTTGGGGATGCTGCCATTGTCATAAGTGTGAAAACCGGTTATAAACTAGCTTTTTTTCAGTGCTGTGGTCACTTTGAACAGTTACTAAATGAATGGTTGTAAGTCAAATCTACTAGGACCTCTTTTCAGCTGTCTGATTCTATGATTCATTTATTCTTCTCCAAAACATCTGGAGAGACCCTCGCTGAACTAGGTTGCTCTAGAGTTAGGTAGATTAATAGGGAATAGAAAGACCATGGTGGCGCAGTGGTTAGAATGCAATACCGTAGGCTATTTCTGCTGACTGCAGTTCGGCAGTTCGAGTCTCACCGGCTCAAGGTTGACTCAGCCTTCCATCCTTCTGAGGTGGGTAAAATGAGGACCAGACTGTTGGGGGCAATAGGCTGACCCTGTAAACTGCTTAGAGAGGGCTGTAAAGCACTACAAAGTGGTATATAAGTCTAAGTGCTATTGCTATTCTCTGGAAAAGCAAGATGCATAGTTCTCCTCTTTAGCAGACCAGAAGAATGTGTAAATCTATCTAAATGAAGGATCTTTTCTGGCTTCTGTATAAAGATGCAGTTCAGTTGTTTTGGCCCTCAGTGCTATATCTTAGTCATGCCAGATCAATGTTGGAGACTGGGATATATGCATTTATATAAACTTTATTATACATGAACCATTCATATCCTTATTCGCTTCAGACTTATTGGAACAAAGAGACTCTCATTTTCTCCACAGCAGCCGGCCTGCTTCAAATCAGCACTTTTTCATGGGGCTGCTCTGCTTCATTCCTCGGTATTGAAAGCAACGATGGCAGTTTGTTATTCAGATGATTGGCAGATTGCAGGGTGGGTGCATATTGGGTTGCGGTTCACACAATGGATTGTACAGAAGATCATTATAGCTGGTAAGGCTGCCCACACTGCTTTATATGGCTGCTTCTCCCTGCCCCCAGTGTGAATTTATTTGCTAACATTTGCATAAAAATTTGTGAAGTTTGAATCCAACCAAGCAATTGCATTTTCTTTGTCCTTCTCCCAATTTTTCCATAGCAGAAAACAGTCAAACAAATTGTTTGGAAATCCTGAATGACATTTCCCTGTTTGCTTTTTTCTAACCTCCTAACATCTTATTGCTGATCAATACTGGCAAGTATTTTAGGCTGTTAAGTTTTGTGCTTAGCTGCAGATCAAATGTTTGTGAAAATGACAAGAGCAAACTTGATGGAAGCTTGTCTCGCATTTTCTGAAATGACCTTTAAGATAACTTCCTCTCACCTGGCATTTTTGTCAGAATTGGTTGAAAACCCCTCTTTTTTTACAGCTTTTTGCCTCCATCACAACAACTAAGATCAGCAATATTGTTTGCTTCCCCAACATAAAAGTCAGTGTGCATATGTAGAAACATCAATGCATGCACAAATCTGTTTACTTGGAAAATTGTTGTTGCACCCTGATTACATATTATATGCCTTTGGTTTAAACTCCTTTACAGAAAATACATATCTTTCACGTATCTTTTTTCTTTTTCTTTTTTGTCTGGGAAGAAATGATAGAAAGTCTTCCAATTTAACAGTAAGTTCTGCTCTTGATTCTTTAATTCCAGAATATACCAAGGAACAAGAATGTTCTTCCATAACTAATGAAAATTTTACAGATATTCCCAAAGGTCAAACTTTATAATAAGATTTCTTTATGCTAAATTTGGAAGAGAACTGGACCCTTTAATTTTATACTGGAAAACACACTTAGAGAGAAGATGTTTGTTCCTTAATTTGAAGAGGGAAATAAGTTCATATGCACAGTCTTTGCTTGAATAGGCTACCTAAATAGCCTACCTATCCATGCAAAATTCAGTCCAGGTAGGCCAATACTATGCAGCTGATTCCTCTGGTAAATCAACCACATAATTTTGTAGTAAGCATATTAGATTTAGAGTTGAGACAAAGTTCTCTGGGTGACCAAGCCCATGACAATCTCTCTACTCAGTCTACTATACAGGATTTTAAGGATAAATTTGAGGAAATACTATGTCATCTTAATTTCAGCAGGAAATGTAGTATGAATGCAATATTTTAATTTGTTTGTACCCTTCTGTTCACTATGATGATGGCAGAAAACAAGCAAGCATATATATATAAATCTCAGATCTCACTGAGACTCTAGAAAGAATGAAAAAAAGAGCAACAAAGATGATTTGGGGACTTGGAGGCTAAACCATGTAATGAACAATTGGAGGAACTGGAAACGTCTAGTGTAATGAAGAGAAGGATAAGGGGTGACATGATAGTAGTCCAACAACTGAGGAGCTGTCACATAGAGGAGTGGGGTCAACTTATTCTCCAAAGCACCTGAGGGCAAGACAAGAAGTAGTGAATGGAAGCTTAACAAAGAGAGATCCATCCTAGAATTGTGGAGAAGTTTCCTGTCAGTGAGAACAATTAATCTGTGGAATGACTTGCCTCAACACATTATTGGGTACTCCATCACTGGAGGTTTTCTAGGAAGAGATTGGACAGCCATTTGTTTGACATGGTATAGGGCAGGGGTGTCAAACTTGATTCAATTGAGGGCCTCACCAGGATTGTGTTTGACCTTGGGGGGCCAGGGTGGGTGTGGCCAACTCAATGTCACTTGTGCCAGGAGCACTCTGCCAGCAAAAATGGACTCCCAAGCTCTGTTTTCGGCTGCCATGGCCTCCTGCAACTCTCTGCCAGCAGAAACAGAGCTTGGGAGGGCCACATGCAGCCCTCCCAAGGTCTGTTTCCATTGGTAGAGGCACTGCGGGCCAGTCTTTTGCGGTTTCCAGGGCAACCCTGCGGGCCAGATCTAAGCATCCCGTGGACCAGATCCAGCCCCCGGGCCTTGAGTTTGACACCCATGGTATTGGGTTTCCTGCTTGAGCAGGAGGTTGGACTAGAAGACCTCCAAGGTCTTTTCTAGCTCTGTTATTCTGTATTTTGAATCCATCTCACTAAGGTTATATAAAGAAAATATATTCTTTTTGTGGTTTTAATGTATTCTTAATTTATTGTTTTAAAAAGGAACTGTTTTCTTTTTTTGCATATCAACTGTCATAGTTGATAAAAACAAGCATGTGCCAACCAGCAAAACTATTGGTGAACTACTTTAGGTGTAACATACTGAATGGAGCATTCAGTCCCTTGAACAGGTGATGTGAGCAACTTTAGTCTTCCTCTGAGGTGGAAAATAGAGGACAAGCTCCATTGATTCTATGCTAGTGAAGCGTATAAAAAACTTTCCGATACTGCCCAGGTTTTTGTTCTCTTCCATATTAATTATTTCTTTGAGGATCTTGACAAGGATAGCTAGCAATTAACCAAGAAGATATATTAGCTTCAGCTACACAGGTGCCTTAAGATGAAATATTATAACAACACAGGTGAGCATCCATGGCAATAATTAAATAATTACCACTGGGCAACTGAATCAAACAGAAGGGCAACCTCCATCTGGATAAGCTACTCTTGCAAATGTAACTGATGTACAGGATTAATTGGCTGATCAGATGCATGTGAGATGTTAAGGATTAGCCCAGGTCTGAAAAAAGCTGTACAAAAGATTTTAAAATTCTTAAGAGTCCATCGGAAGAATAAAGACAAATATACAGAGGTTTTGGCTCATCCAGATGAGCTTTTCCTCACCATATCATTTGATCTCAGTGAGTCTCAGGACAATTGTTGTTATGGAGGTCTCAAGAAATTGGAGTCATTGCAGTTGTCAACATATAAAGCCCATGTCACACAGCACCAACGGATGGAAAGAGGATGTAAAACGGAGAGAAACACTTGCCATCCGTTGG
>BHFT01011265.1:0-28047 GCA_004320025.1 Laticauda laticaudata
CCTTATATATATTATTATTTTTATCAATAAACTATTTCAAAAGCCGCCACAACTTATATAAGGCCAGCTGCAAACAATACTGTGAATAATTAGGCGATGAGCAGTCCTAAAAAGAATTGCATTCAGATATTTCTAGCTTTAGTCCTTTTATTTACAAAATAATTGCATATAAAGAACAGGAAATCTGGACAACTCTCACATTTCTGCACTTGAAGAAATTTCTTTGATGGAAGGGATATTACATGTAATTTCTCCACCTGTTTGAATTAAAATTGGTATGCATATATCTATTTCTGTGTGGGATTAAATTTGACTAGTACTGCACATAATAGTTTACTTCCATGATACTGTCGTTCATTTGTTCCGTCTACTTTTCATTAACAATTACAATGTACAAGTAAAGCCTCATTTACACACAGTTCATTTAATGACCTTCTGAACATTACAACAGCATTGAAAAAAAAATTATTTATGACCTACATCTTACAACAGCTCTTGAAAATTGACTTTTCATACTTAACCATTCCACATGTCCATGGTCACATGAATTTACATTTGGATGCCTTGAACAACTGGTTCATAGTTAACAGTTGCAATGTCCAGGATCATGCTGATTCCCTTTTGCAAATCTATGACAAGCAAAGAATTTGGGGGATGCCAAATTCCCAAACAACCGTATTACTAGTGTCGAGGCGGCAGGGAAAAGGAGACTCGAGACCAGCGTACTTCAGCTCTTTCTTTAAAGGTATAGATCTGTGTTGGACCTGCGAGCCGCAGCAGCTCTTCTTATAGAGCTTGCCGGCGGTCTTAACCAATGAAGTCTTCTGAATCTCCTGCGATCAGCACGACCATCACAAATTGACTCTTTATTGACCAATCACCGTCAGTTCTTGCCATCCAATCACAATTGCAGTCCGTCTTGACCAATCAGGTTGAGGGTATTCCAAAGAATGCTAATATGGAACACCCGCTCCCTCTGGTTTTGTCATCCTTACATGACCCTAGGTCGCAATAGGTAGGGCGGGGCTTTTAACCTGCCTACTTGACTGCGCAGCTCAGTTGTTGCGTGGTTCTTCAGCCAATGTTGATGGAATCTTTGTCATCCTCTCTTCTGTATGGAACTTGCTGGAAAGGGTGAAGTCAAGCTTTTGCTGCAAACTCCCACCCGGTCTACTGGTTTGTTTGAAGTTATCAGCTTTCGTTTCCCGGCGGTCTTTCCGGCTTGTTGAACTGGCTTGGCTGTTTATCTCCAGGCGAGGTCTGTGTGGGTTTCTTCTGCTGTTCCCTTCTGATGTCCTCACTTTGGCTGGTAAGTATTGTTTGGTTTCTTTTTCTATTTTATTGGTGGTGTGGGGTGGCTGCTCAGTTTGTTGTCGGTTGTGGCATGTTTCAGTTTGCCGCTGTGCCGTAGGGGGATTTTCTCCTCCTTTTCGGAAATTGTTTCGGTGTTCTTCCGCCCCCCCTCTAAGTTTTTTTATTAATGTCTCTTTTGTATTGCGTTGTGTGTTTTCGGCATTGTTTGAAGTTATTCGTGATCTAGTTTGGTCGATATGTTCATTTCCAATTCTTCGCCTCCTCCAATTTCCAGTTGGTATGACCGGGGACCTGTCAACCTGGGTTATTATTGCAGCGTACCCAAGATGGGTTCCCCTGAAAAGTTTTTGGCGTAGACAGTGCTTCCAGGATTAAAATGTACAGATACGACTGGATGAAATCTGCGTGGTTTCTTCGGAATTGTATGTCGGGGTGCAGTCTGTCTAGATGGGATTGAGTTTTTCTTCCCATCAGTAGTTCCACTGGGCTTTTAATTGGTTTTAGCACTTGGTGTTATGTGTTGTATTGTTATAGTTTATTTATTTCTTGTGTATACTCCCTGCGTCCATTTTTTCTAAAAGCGTCTTTCTGTAATCTGAACTCATTCATTTCACCCACCCGTTTGCTGCAGAATGAGCGGGCGCTGTCAATGCATGCTGTAAGCCCATTTGGCAGGAATTGTTTCGAATGCTAATGCCCCGTGCATTCGTGAGCCGTTGTCAAGATACGAGCAAGTCTGGTAGGCCATGGGTGGCAAAAGTTTGTTTAGTCTCTTTTAAGGATCGCTTCTGTCATGGTTGATTGCAATCAAGCGCTTACATCCAACCAGTTGAGTAAGCATCTTACTGTGATTAAAAAGGTGTGGCCTTTGGTGGTCCCACAAAGTCTATATGGACCATAGGGCCCCTGGGGTTTCCACTCGAGGGTTGTGCTGAGGGAGGGTTGATTTGGATTTTGACATTTGTCACATGTTGCCACCATGTTTTGATGTTTTGTCTATCCCTGGCACCAAACGTAAGCTTCTGGGTACGGGATTTTCATCTTTACATATGCCTGGTATCCTTCGTGCAACATGTGTAATATCTTGTTTGTAGTGTGTCTGGAACCACTACTCTGTCGCACCCATAAAAGTACAAACCCCTTTTGGGAAAATAATTCGTTCTGTCGTCCGGAATGTTTTTAAACTAGTCACTGCTCTCCGGTTCCAGCCACCCTTTTCCAAGCCAGCTCAAAACCCCCGGCCAGTTTTCTCTCTTTGAATTGTCCTCTACAACGTCTGATTGTGGTCATTGGCAGGTTGGGCAATGTCTCTATTTGTATGGTGTGGATTGTGGTGGGTACTGCGTTCGTCCTTCTGGATCTGGCAGGGGCAAATGCAAAGATGCTTTTCCAGGAGTGATGTATTAGCTGATAGTTGTAGGCGGCAAGGGAACTCGGACGCACCTTGGTCACCGGGGTGATGTTAGGGGTGCCTTGGCGAGATAGTTAGGGGTGGCCTCTGTCCCTGCCAGGATCCCAGGAGTGGTTTGTGATCGGTGAGAGGATGAAGTTCCGACCCATACAGGTATTGTAGAAACGATTTACGTCAGTAAACTCGCTGCTAGTGCTCCTTGTCGAGCTGGCCTATAATTCTTTCTGCCTTTGATAATGTCTTTAGAGAAGTCATGCAATCAGTTGGCTTTCTCCTGTCTGGCAGGTATGGCTCAGTATGCTCAATGCCAAATGGAGACAGGCATCGCAGGTCACCGTAGTGTAGAGTTTCACTGTACTTGGATGAGGACTAATTTCCAATGTGACGGAATATCTTGTTATTTACGGAAGGCAGCCTCTTCCCACTTGCCCCAGACCAGGTGGATGTCTTGTTGAGTTAAACCTGTGGCAGAAGTTCGCTGTCGTTGCCTTTTGTGGCAAAAAGACATTGTAAAAGTTAATTAGTCAATAAAAGCCTCGTAACTGTGCCTTATTTTGAGGTCTTGGGGATCTCCTTTATTGCTTTTATATCTTTTTTTCAGTGGGTGAATTCTGTTCTTTATCCCACTAGGTATCCCAGGAAACTCTACTTTTTCAGGGCATAGGCTGGACTTTTTCTTTTTTTCTTTTTTAGTCCTGCATTTTTTAATTTCTGCAGAATTTCCCTGAGGCAGTTTCCAGTTGGCTTTTGTTTTTGGCTGCTACCAGACATCCATCGAAAATATGACAAACTCCGTTTAATGCCTTGCAGTAATCTTCCATTAAGGTTCGGAACACCCCGTGGTGCCACACTGACACTTGAAATGGAGTCCTTTTGCACTTGGAAAGAGCCCCCTGTGGGTCACGATGGTTTGCAGCTTCCACAGTATCGGCATCGCGGCAGCTGCTGGTATGCCTTACACCAGGTCGACGCTTCGTGAGACTTTTACTCCCCGAGTGAGTGTAGGAGGTGCTGTAACCACCGGGAAACTGGTATGCACTCTGTTGCTGTGCACTATTTAGGGTCGCCTCTTACGACGTGTCATGGTTTTATTGGGGTGAATATTCGGGGTCTCCCTGCCGTGCGTGATCTATTGTGGCCTCCAGGTCCCCTTCGTGATGAGCTTGTCTAATTACTCATTCTATTTTCGGCTTATGGCATGAGGAACTTGTCTTGGTTTTATCATGGATTGGGGCAATATTGGGGTTCACATTTTAAATGATACTATTGGAGACCGCGCGGTACTTGCCTAATTGATCCGTCGGAAAACTTCTGAAGTTCCTTTATGAGCTTTCCTCCTCCCAGTCTGTTTCCTCGACATAGTTGATGCTCGTCAAACTCAATTCCAAGTGCTCGTGAACCATTCAGTTCTCAGCAGGCTTCGGCGGTCTCTATTCACAATTGTTAGTGGAAGTACTTTTCGCATGCTTTTTAAACGTTAACATGGGAAGTGTCCAATTCCTATTATGCGGAATTCTGGTTCCCTGGTTAGTCCTTGATAGTTAGTTTTTTGACTCTCCAGCTCTCGTTTTGTAAGCTGGGCACTAACCGCTTAATGTGTCCTCATTATCCATTGGAGAGGTAGACCAATGACTGCCACTTCCATTCCTGCCACGGCCTGCCTTTCGATGCTGGCTTGCACGTCACTTTTCTTGTGTCAGAAGTTGTCATGAGCTGCCCCGATGGTGACTGTTTGGAGTGTCTCTTCTTGTCGTTGGCTTCGCTGAGCCACTTGCCTGTCGATTCTCGTGCTTCAACGGTTTTCTTGTAATTTTGTCCTCAGTTCCTGTGGGGGCGTGTTGTTCACATTGCCTTTGGCTTTAGTTTTTTGTTTGTTGTGGCAGACCTTTGGCACTGTTGGCCCCATTTCTCCACAGTACCAGCAAATAGGCATCTAAGAACTGGCACTCTGAACGGGAGTGTCGCCGCTGGCATCCGCGCACTGAAAACCCGACTTATCGACCTTGCATCAGTCCTCACTCTGCTTGCAATCTGTGGATCTCCTCCTCCTCTCTTTGGTATTGGGGAAAATTCGAGCGTTCCTCATGTGTCCTCTTGTTGGCTTTGTGAGCTAACCTCGGTTCTTTTCTCCTGGTGATGCAGTTGGTCTCACCGAAATTATTTTGCTGGTCCCTGCATTCATTTGTCGGCATCTTGGCGTGATTTCTTCGTGGCCTCAGCTGTGGGGCTTCAGCGATGGGCTTCGGATACTGTAATGTCGCCCGAGCCATTAGTCTGCTGCTGGAGTATGGGGTCTCTGAGACTGTAGATCAACGGTCTCAGAGCTCGTCCATGTTTGAGAAGCCCACACCCTCGATGTTTTCTTAGGCGCTGCCACGAAAATCCCGATGCTCTCTCCATCCTTCTGATCCCGACAGTAGGACTTCATGTCTGCCGGATCAGGTTCTGGAAACGGTCGGGGCATTAGTGCGTTTCGAAGTAGCCTGTCTAGCGTCTAGGTCTGGCCAAGCCATCTCTTTTACATCTTCTGGCTTGGCCAACGCTTTGGCCATCTTGAATATGGCTGGCCCACAGTGGGTCATGAACACAGCTCTCTTCTGGTGGTTGTTTGCATCTTTCAAGGGCTAATTCTCCTTTCAATACAACCCAAAAGAAAGGAAATCTATCTTTCTTCCAGTATGTATACCCCTACATCCATCTCCACCTCCACTTCCACCTGCATGTCATTGTATACATGTCACAACTGATTGTACAATAAATTATGATGCCACTTATCCATGTTAGAACTGGCCCCCCATTTTGTTAGGTGAAGCAGCAATTAAGGTATTTCATTTGAAATGCAAAAGCTTTTATTTCAACTATAGTATGGAAAAAAGGATAATCTTTAGACTAGTTTCAGGTAGTTTCAGGACATGTGTGGAGATACACCACTCTACTGTCCTACATCTTTTACTGTTCTCATGGGACTTGTTTGCTACATGTACAAAACAGTAACAATGATATCAGTGGTTAAAGCAATAAGTAGATAAGAACTTAGATGGCTGGGGGTTTTTTCTCTCCATCATTGCAAAAGCAACCTTTCTCAATATGCTCCTTTCCTCAATGTGCTTCCATACATATACACATGACAACATTTTTCATATTAAAATATGTATAAAGAAAGCATGATAGCAACAGGGATAACGTATTGAGGTCTTAATCTCCACTATTAGTCTTCTGTCCTTCCTTTACTTACATGAGAAAATTGTTTCATTTCTAGAAAAGTAGGATAAAAAGAGAACAAGATCAATAGTTCCCTTATTTACATGAATATTTCACACGTGGCTGAAACTTTTTCAGTTTCATCACATCTCTAAGGCAAGAGAAATAGACTCAATGTTCAGATAATTATGCTAAACTATACAGACTGTTAAGCAATGGAAAAAATTTCTGAATGTAATTTCTTGGCTCTGGTGTGCAAAACTCTGCAAAACACAAAACTCTGATGTGCAAAACACTTTGAATTGAAACCATTTTGAAAACAAGACAGCTGTTTTGATTGTTAAATGTGTTACTTCAACCATTTTGTACCATGGTTTAACTTTTAATGGCATTTATTGTCTTATTTTATATTAATTTATAATAAGGCTTATTTTGTGTATTGTATGTTAGCTACCAAGAGTTAAAGATGGACAGCCATGTAATTTTTCTAAATAAATAAATCTTTGTATCAAATTTAAAATATTTTAAAATTCTCTAAAGTGCCTATTTTGAACTTAGAACAATTCTTTCAAACTAAGAGATGGAATTTCATATTCAAAATGGCTTGTATTCAGTATATTTGTATACCGCTATGAGATGTTTATTGGGTTTAAAACATAAATATACCATTTCTCAAAGATGAAGTCTTATTAAAGAATAAATTGTATTTTTTCAATGTAGGAGAAATGCGAGTCTGTCTTTATTTATTTATATTGCAAATCATGTATAGAATTAAATTGTACAAAATTTTTAAGCAGCTACTAAATATTGCCTGCAATATGAATGATAGTATCTATGGGAACCCTTCCTTCTCTTCAATTTCCCATGCTTGGTTTATTCCATAAGTGACCTATTGTTCTTGATGGTTTTTGAGCATGGTTGTTTTTCCTTCAGATATTTCATTGCTAAGCTAGATAACAGCATCAGTGCAAGAGACAGGAAAGTTTTCAGGTTATTTATATGTAGAGAGAGTTTCACCTGCTGGTCTTGGTGTTGTTTTTCCTCTTGAAGTTTGTTTGATTAGGGTTATTGTTACTTCTTAAATTGTTTATTTACCAGTTCACAGCTGTTCACTGTTTATGTGGTTGTTGGCTGCTAAGGAGGAGATGCTCTGGGCTGTTTTCATTTTTGACTTTCGGTTATGACTTTTAAATGATATGTAGATTGGACTTACTGCTGCATTAGATGTTATTGCTGATTAATTGTCTGATACCACTCTTTAAGGAATACCTTATTTTTTTTTTATTTGGTTTGATCTAGAATGTTGAAATTATGGTTGAATTTGGTTATGTCTTCTGATTACCCATTGATTTTCCTGGATGCATTTATAGGTGTCCTACTTGACTGTCCTATATAGTGGACTTTTCAGTCTTTACATTATATGTTGTATATAATTCCTGTTTCTTTCTTATTTGGTTACTGGGTCTCCAGATTTGCTTAAGAAGTTTTGGAGAATTTTGCTGCATTTTGTATGCATTGATGAAAATTAGCAATGATGATATTACCTAGTTTAGGTGATGAAACATCTGCAAGAAAACAAAAACAACCAAGCTCAGAGATCACCAAAGTCTTCTCATTTCAATTCTGAACTACAAACATTTGCCTTTATTGGATATTTACGTTGCAAGGTTGATAATCTGATACTTTGTCTTGGAATCATGCAAGCCATGATATTTCCTGTGATACTTTACGAACAAAAATTTGGATTTTGAAGAAGGATATTGATGCTTTTGAATTTCAGTGTTAGAGAAAATTCTGGAGTCTTCAAACAAACTGACCATAAAACAAATCAACTAAAAATTGTCATTTAAACAAAAAATGAACAGGTTAAAATTATTCTTCTTTGAACATATTATACCATAGTAGCTCTCTAGAAAAGATTCTAATGTTGGAAAGATAAGAAAAGAAAAAAAAGTGAGTGACTAGCAGCTGGGTGGATGGATTCAATTATAGTGGCAATGAGTGCACTTTTGAAAGACCTGAACAGTTTGGAGACAGATTATTATGGACAAAATCTATCTGTGTGGTTGCTAGGAGTTGCTGTCACATAATCAATAAATAATTCCTGACTGGAGAGTGGTAGAGTAAAATCTAACAGTGCATTATTATTCGTTGTAATCATACTGGTGGCTTTAACAATAAGGAAATAATAATTGAAATGAAGTATGTTTAAAGGGGATGCACATTCAGCTAAAATTTATCCCTACATCTTTTGTATTATGACAACAAAATACAACTTGTCCATAAGGAATTCAATGGTCTTATATAAATGTTAAAAATTATCTAACAATAAACTCCTTTGTTTAAAAAAAAAATCTTGAAAAGCCTTCAAAAAAGAGCTCAAGGTCACTTAAGGCATAAGTTAAATCCATACCTAGAATTATGTCATGATACAGTAATAAATATCATTTATGTGGGCATTATTGATTTTTACAAAGGAAAAAATCATTTAGGTATTACCAGTTTGCTACCGTCAGCAACTTTCCAAATATAATGGAGATGGTGTATGATAGTTTTTCAAAGCTACCTTAGCAGACAAGAGCATAAATGATTTTACAGCCATAGATCCAATACTTGAATGCTGTCGAATATTCCTATCTAGTAAAGCTAAAATTATTGTTTTCATTATATTTTGTTTTAATTAAGGCTTTCATGCCCATAAGGGCCACAGAAATATGATTTTATGCATGTTTTCCATGAGTAATTCATATAGTGCCCTTTTTCTTACTTACTTGAAAAATTCTTATGTGAGCCAAAATAAATAGTACTGCCAAAAGCAGTCAATCCATTTTGGAAATATTGAGAGCTGCAGCAAAACAGAGACTTCTTCAGTATAACAATAACTATAGCATTTAGCTTATTTATCATCCCATAGCCTTTGCAGCATTTTCTGAGTGTTTATTTGTGAATCATTATTTGCATATTGCCCCCAACAATCTGGGTCCTCATTTTACAGACCTCAGTAGGAATGAAAGCTGACTTAAACCCATCAGAGCTGAAATCCAGGCTGTGGACAGATTTTGCCTGCAATGCTGCACTGTAACCATTGAACCACCAGGGTTCCAAATATACTGTATAAGATTAGATATGATTGGCAAAATTCTTTTTTTAAAAAGTTGATCCAATCTTAAGAGCTGTATGTTATGACATCAAGCTAGAGATATACTTGCCAATCACCCTATGCAAAAAAATAATAATCAGGAAATAACAGCTTTGAATCAATCTATTACTAGTAGGTGAGGAAAAGGTCAAAGGAAAATTACATAAATAGAATTTTAGCTGAAGAGACTTGCTTTTTTTGTGTCACAGGAGATATCACAGGAGATATTACCTAGATAGTTGAAAAGAAAGAGAGATTTGTCATGAAGACAGATGCATATATTGTGAAGTCAGAGTGGGAGACACAAATTGCTCTCAGAAGGTCCAAAACAATTTCTACAACAACATTATTCTGAAAAGATCTGACTTTTTAAAGTGTTATACAATTTCTGTGTGAAGACAACAGCAATGCTAGACATTTTTCCACAAAGCTGTATAGCCAAAAATGTGGACTTTCCCATACATATACATCTGTATACCTAAATGGAGAAAGAAAGTCATAATATTAGTTACTTATTATTCCTCAGGAAAAAAAAATAGATATTCATATTTAATGCCTATATTCAGAAGGAATCTTTGTCCAAAATCTGACACCAAGTATAGTGATATTAATAGTGCTTAATACTTACCACCTGTTATTCAATCATCTAGTCTACCCTTTGAAATAATAGGTATCCAGGTAATAGGTGGCATGGCCCCATCAATTAAGCAAAGTAAAATCACAGCCTGTGATAACAGAAGTTAAGACACATCAATAGCAAATGCTTTTCATTGACTGCCCTTTAAGGCATCTTTTTTATCATAGTAAAAATATAGATGTTATAATTTTCAGAAAGCCCATACAATCTGGGAATAAAAATTGACATCGTTGACTTGAAGATGTAAGTGTACTAGACTAGTACTGAATTGAATTTTCTGGCCAAGAAACTCAATAGCTACTGTGTTTGGTATTAAAAGCATTGTATTGCATGCATTACAACAAGAATTATTCCATATTCATTATTTAATAAACTTTATTTAATTTATTGAATAAATAAATTAAAATTTTCTGTATGATTAGTGCTAAATTCTAAATTCAGTTCTACTGGTTGATGCCTCTTACTTTGCTGGAAAATTGCTGGAAAATTTCTAGTGTTGAAATTTTAAGATTGCCAGACAAATCCTTTGACATATTACAGATTATGAAGATTTATTTTCTTTTGCTTTTTTTCTGAGAACTAAGTGAAGTGAAGCATTAGAGATCCCTCTCAAGCCATTGAAGTTTATGTCGTTCTCAGTTGTCATTACAAAGATAACAAAATGTGTGTATTTATTTTCAAATTCAGTGTTTACAGAACAAGCAAAGTGTGGCTGTCATACAGAGGACCCATTAGCCTTCTTGGTGAAGAATTTTATATTGTTAAATTTCTCTCTCCCTCCTACCAAACTTACTCATTTGTCTATGTTTGCTCAGAAAAAGAATAAATCAGTTTCATCGGCTATCATTTGATTTCTTTCTTCTCTCAGTCTAAAGCTTTCTACCTCTCACTCCTTTTTTATAAGCCTGTTTCTACTGCAACATATGGTAGCTGAGAGAAGAGTAAAGCAATGATCTTGCTTTTAACAAAAGGGCTTGCTATGTCAAAGAAGCTCATGAATGCATGAGACACATTCATGTATAGAAAAGAGCCTCCCGCCTTGTCAAAAGGACTAAAGAGATTGCTGATAGACTTGACATTTCTTTAGATATTTTTTCTTCAAGGCAGTAGCTCTGTCTTCAGCTCATCTCTCTTTTATGTATGCCTTATTTGCAGCTCCTCTTTCCTCTCCCTTCACTTCAGTCCAGTGTCAAAATTCTACTATAACTCATTACACAGAACACAAACTCAGTATGTGGGATAGAAAAAGTTACTGAATAATAGTGCCTTATCATCTTAAGGCCCTGTCACATGGCCGATGGATGCAAAACGTTTGTAAAAAGGACACAGCGGACAAGAAAAATGTTCCATCCGTTGTTATCCGAAAAGGGGCAAAAATTTGCATAACCAGAGCGGACAACACGGAAAGGAACGGACGAGGGTAGGATGCAGGGCCGGATTTGGAAAAGCGGATGCTCCACAGAAGCCTAGTGGGATGGAAGCAGATGATGAGCGGGATGGCACATCTGCAAGGCTTCGCAGAGAGCAGCAAAGCGAGACGCAAACGGAAAGAGCAGATGCAGGACGGACGCCAGTGGATGCAGAGCGGAAAGCCTAGCGATGCCTAGCGAAGCCTAGAGGAAGCCTAGTGGATGCCTAGCGTTTCACTGCGATGCGGCGAGGTGCATGCGTCAGCCCCGTGGATTAAAAGGGAAAGCAGCTCGCAAGCAGGTCACCATTTTCAGAGAAAGACCATGCTTCCAGACACATCGACTGCCTGCCTGCCTGCCTGCCTGCCCTGTGCTGCCTGCCTTTGCCTGCCAGCCTGCCTGCCAGCCATCCTTGCTGCCTGCCTGGCCTCGCCTGCCTGCCAGCGCCTGCGCTGCCAGCCTCCTGCCAGCCTGCCTGCCTGCCTGCCCACCTGCCTGCCAGCCAGCAACCCCACAACCCAGGGGAAGAAGAGGAAAGCCTCAGCCAATCTGCTGCCAGCACCTGGCAAGAGGAACAAGGCCACCCTCCCACCCCCTGGCCCTCACTTTGCTTCTGCTGCGACTGCTGCAGCACGGGCTCGCTCTTCTGGCGGCTGGGCTTTCTGCTGCTTCTGCTTCTGAGGCGAGCTTGATGATGATGCTTTGGCGGTGTGCTTCTGCTGGCTGCTTACTCTGCTGATTGCTGCATTTCTGGCGGTGTGCTTCTGCTGGTTGCTTACTCTGCTTGAAGCTGCTTCTGGCGGTGCGTGCTTTGGCTGGTGCTACTCGTGTGATGCTGCTTCTGCGGTTGTGCTTCTGCTGGTGCTTTACTCTGCTGAAGCGCTCCTGCTTCCTGCTGCTCCTGCTGGTGCTCCTGGTCCTGCTGGTTGCTCCTGGTCCTTCTGGCGCTGCTGGTATGCTGCATGCGCTGCTGGTAACTTACTCTGCTGCTGCTGATCCTGGTCCTTCTGGTGTGCTTGCAATACGCTGCAGCTGGTGTGGAGGAGAAGCCCTTAACAACTGCAAGTCCCTCTGATGAGGCCCATGTGGTCCTGCCAAAGGAGGAAGCAGGCAGACGTTGAAACGGGAGAGGAGGCCAATACACCATCGAGGAGGAACAAGAGGATGATCGTGCTGAGTGGCTTGTAGAGAGATTGAGTATAGCTATGGCGGAAGGGCACACAGGCTTGTATAGGACACCAAAAGGAAGCAAGCTGCTTGGAGAGAGAAGGCGGAAGAGCCTGGGCTACACTTCGGAGGCTGCTCCTCGGCTGGTAGGAAGCACATGCACACTTGGTTATGGAAGCTGAACTCAAGAAATCTGGCCAGGCCGCAGCCAAGCTGATGGACAGAGAGACCTACGTCATGGCCTAAGTTGCAGCTTCCTGGAGGTAGAGATCCACCACTGAGGAGCAGCCCCCTCAAACCTCTCTCTCAGGCAGCCTGCTGAGAGCCATCCTCTTCAGCGAGAGTCAGCTCCTGTCTCCAGGCAGGTGTCTAGTGGAGCGTGCCCAACGGAGAACCTTGCCCGACAGCCTGGTCCTAACCATGGCGGAGCTGGAGAACTCCCTGGCGCAGTGGGAGAAGAGACGGCACTTCAACCCACAGTCCAACCCGTATCCAACCCCCAGCTCCACCTCCACAGAAAGGCAGAGAGCCAGACAGCGAGGCCAGAGCCACACTGTCCTGCTGGAGTAAGAGATACCATTCAGGAGCAGCATAGATCTCTCTCTTCAGCTGGTACACACCGACTCCTCATCCTCCAAACTGCAGCCTTCCTCACCTATGTGAACCCAGCACCCTCATGGACATGGCGAACCCCCAGCTACCAGGTGCTGTGAATCGACCAGGAATCACTGATCATGCTTCACAACCCTCCAGATCCAGAATGAACCTGCTCCCACCCAGTCCAGGTCAGGCTCCTCCACCCCAGGTGATGTCCCTCCCATCAAGGCTTCCACAGGCCCTCACCTTACCAGGCTACAAGCTACCAGGAAGGTCCAGCAGCACAGGCAGCAGCCCTTCCCAGTCCAGGCACAGGTTGCCATCGGATGACACATTGCACCAGTTCCACTATGCCACTGATGCCACCCCACACCACAGCTGCCACCACGCCACTGCATGCCACGCCACACCAGTCCTCACCAGCTGCAGACCAGTCACAGCCCGCACACTGCTCCGTTCTCCACCCCACAGCCAAGCCCGCCTCAGTACATGTGTCAATCGGTACTGGGCTGACACCCCATGCTATGAGGAAGGAGCTTCAACATCATGGGGCTGAGCCAGCTGTCTGAGAGCTTCTCAACACCACCTCCCTTTGTCTCTCAGGGCCAGGCACCCCAGCTGGTGCTTCAGACCAAGCACTCCAGCAGCAGCCACCTCCACAGCACCCTGAACCCTTCACCCCTGAGACTGGGCACACCTCTGAGTGGACAGAGAGAAGAGTTCCAGAGGACTGGCATGGCTACCGTAACCTTTATTTGGACACTTGACTTGGTCATTTTTCTTTTACAGCTTGTTATTTAAAAAAGAATTATGCTTTGCTTCACACACTTGCTATTTATTTTTGTAAAATAAAGTTTTGGTGGAAACTTTTAATAAATGGTTTAAGCCTTTGCATTGCTTTGTTGGGGATGGGTAAGAGATAGCAAGTGGATGCGGCAGGGATACCTGGGATTGGGTAATAGCTGTGCATGGGCAGGGGATACCTGTGGAATGGTAATAGCTGTGCGGATGGTTAAGATAGCAGTGGGATGGGCAGGGATACCTGGCGGATGGGTTAAGATAGCTGTGGGATGGGCAGGGATACCTTTGGGATGGTTTAAGATAGGCTTGGGATGGTAGGGATACCTTTGGGGGATGGGTTTAAGATAGCTGTGTGGGATGGGCAGGGATACCTTTGGATGGGTTAAGATAGCTGTGGCGATTGAATAAACCTTTCCAGTGCAAGCATTGTGGGGACTGTATGCGTCGCACACCTAACAGCTGCCACACAGCAAATGCCCTTTATTATCAATAACCAATTTATTCAATTGATCCCACATGTCAACATAAACACAACTCCTTTATTAAATTGCCCCTGTTCCTTGTAGGTACCACCCAATCATACATTGGCCCAATCGCATCAGTGTGATGAGACAGGGCTGAAGGAAGCAATCCATTAATCATCTAGCAATCTGTCTTGCTACTCCACTGCTCAGCTGGGGAGTTGCACCAGTCTTTCAGTGAGCTTGCGCTGCTTCTTCCCTTCATGTGAGGCTCTGTTGGACCTTGACAATCCTCAGTGTCTATCAGTTTCGCCCTTGCCTCCATTCCCCAGGGCCTCCATGTCCCCATTGCCATTGTGTGGAGGTTCCACGGAGCCTGTTTTCTGCAAAACTGGGTGCGGTGCGCATTGAGATTGTGCAGGCAGCAGCAAGCTTCCACGATCTCCTCAGGTCTCTGGGCGATGCTGCATGGTGGTGAGAAGTATCTGGATACCTGTTGGCCAGAATGGCCAAAGGCTTCTCTCACCACCGTTTTGGACTGAACAGCCTGTAGTTGAAGAACCTCTCTTCACCGGGTGGAGGAGTCCTGGAAGTGTAGGGCTTCATGAGGTAGGTTCTGAGGAGAAGGCGTCATACCCAACATTGAAGTAGGTGCACATTTGCGTATTGCCCGTTGGGCAGGGGGTCTGGATCTGGGAAGCCCCATGATGAGGTTGCGTTCTAGCCCTCCTTGAGGTCACTGGGTGTATATACCTGCGGCATCTGAAGATTGAGCCGTTGCCTGAAGCATCGATGTACATCGAACTTGTATCAGGCATGACCATGGCGAAAGAGAGTGCCGAAGAAGGCCCTTGTTAAGTTGAAAATAAAGTGGACCCCTACTTGGTCTGGAGCTTGTCGCCACATGCTTGTCATCTATGCTCAACGAGTGTGGGGGAAGTTCCACTTTCTGATACCACTGTCTGCAACTTATACTTCCATCCTTATTCAGTGGAGGGCACTGGGGTAAGCTCCTCCAGATATTCTTCGTGATTACACCACTTCCTCTGACACAATGCTGATGGGTGTTGTGTGGCACCCTCCACCCTACTGGCAGTGCCTCCTGTAGGTGGTCCCTGAGGCCAGGTGGCAACAGAGTCAGTGCCACTTGGCCCAGCATCAGGCTGGGCTGGAAGTTGCGTGCTCTGCTTGGTCAACTGGGTGTCAGCCGCTCCACAACTTCGTCAAACATGGCTGGAGGCATCCTCTAAGTTGAATGCATGAGGGTCTTCGTTCCTCAGCTCGCCTATCAGCTTGTTGTACAGTCCATACTCTGCTCTTCTCCCGATCCATGTTCGGACCCAGACGCTTCTTGGCCGCCTCCTTTTCTTCCGCTAGTAGAACAGTTGAAAGATCCTGTAGATGGCTTCGCACTGTTGAAGAACGATGGTGGCTACAAAAGGACTGTGTTACGATCCATGGTGGATATGACTGGATGCTGTGGAAGTGCAAGAGGCAGATGAAGGCTGCAGAGGTCTGCCCGGCAAGGCTGCTGGTCTGAAAGTGAGATCCAGGTGAGTGCTTCCCCTTTTTATAGGCAATATAGGTTTTCTCACTATGTGTCCTTTTGCATCCTCTAGGCATCCTCTAGATATCTTTAATATCTGAGATAGGTCCCCTCTGCGAACGTTTTTTTCCGTTTTAAATTCTTTCTTTGCGAGCTGCATCTGCTTTCATCCTTTCTCCATCTGTTGCTACTAACACTGCGCATCCATTCCGCATCTCGTTCCACTTCCTCCCTGTGTCCGCTTTCTGCTGGAACAGATGTGAGTTGCGCGGATGCGCAGCGGATGCCTAGCGGATGTAGCGGATGCGTAACGATGAACGACAAGATGCAGAACAGATGTTCCCCATATGCGTAGCGTATGCAGAATGGACGTGTTGGATACATTTTCGCTGCAGAAAATCTTGAACAGCTCAAAACTTTTTGAGCAGATGGAACCTCAGTCGACGGATGCTGGAACGGATAGAGAGGAAGAAAAACGGACGCAGTGAGTAACAAAACGATGCATCGCGTTAACCATAACCAACAGATGGCAAGTGTTTCTCTCCGTTTTACATCCTCTTTCCATCCGTTGGTGCAGTGTGACATGGGTTTTACCAACAGATGCTATCATCCCTTTATTTCCAGCACCACAATAAGCAAATCTCAGTGTGCCCATCTAGCAAATACCCTAATCTGCATAGTATGCATGTCTGTAATGCTGTAGATATCACAATATAAAAATGCCATTGAAAATTACAAAGTGCAGATGATTATATCTGATAATTCATCTTAAAATAAAATTCATTGCTTTCTTTGTAATCTATGAATTACAAGAAAAATGCTTCATGAATCATCACATCCCATAGTTTGGTATGCTGCAATTACAATCCATTATCAGTCATTTTTTTCCTCATCACCAAGCCTTTCTCTTCTATTGCTCATACAGTCCCAAATACATGTTTATACATTTAGGTTTCTGTCATTCTGTAAAATTACAGGGCATGCCAGCTGCAGGGTAGAGAGTGCTTGGGCAACTCATGGTACTCTAAGACCTCTAATGTCTAACTGCAATAGCAAATACTTTTACAAATGATAAGTCTACATCATCATTGATATGACCTGTACCTTCCTTTGTTTGTCCACACCAGGCACCAAATACTAGCAAAGCTAAGATATTCATTAATACCAAATTGTCCAGACCATAGGACTCCTATTCTTCCATGAATAAATTGCTCCACTTTAGTCTTAAGAAGGTAAGAAGGTATGTTTGTAACTGCTAGCTATTGGAAAATTTACAGAAAGAAAATAAAAACTAGTGCTTTCTTCCCTGCCCTGCTCTGCTCCACCATCCATCTGTCACAAACACAACTCTTTTGTAATCAGTATAACCTGGCTGGATGAAAAGGAGAAGGATAATGCTTGGGACCTATCTTCATGTAAAACAGCTGACCTTTATAACTTAATGAAGAATAAAAGGGCTTTTGCTGCCCAGCAGGATGACTTAACTTTGTGGAAGATGTAAAGGAGTCTGAAAATCTGCAAAGCTGCGGCCAAAGTTAAAAAAGCACGATTTCATTTAACCTTATTTGACAGAAAGACATCCTAGCCCAATTACAAAGGGAGGCATATTTGGAAACATCCAGGCAATTGAATTATTCTTCCAAGCACTTGGGGGTGTGGGGGACACCACACAGAAGATGTAATTGAGATTAGATGAGGCTTGGTCTTTAGGTGTACAAATTCCAACTTCACCATAAAACACTTGTTCAGAAAAACTTTAGTACTATAATTCACACTTATTTATGTGCTCTATTGACAATAAATAATATTGCTATGCACAGTATATTTCTGAGCAACAAGAGTTTGGATTAAAACTTTCTACATTTGTGAACCAGCAAAAATGTAACTCAATGCCTTGTAGATTTTTAGATATTAGGCTCCTTTATTTTTATTTTTTAAAAGGACAGTGTTTAAAAAAATAAGAACCTTATAGCTATTTATGCAAAACTGGGCAACTTTCCAACATTTGGAATCTGTAACTTTTTCCAACACCCCACAATAAGTTTTCTAGTAATATAAATCAATGAACACATGTGCAGTATCAACAGTTGCATGACTTGGAAATTAGACTTGGAAATATTCAGAATGATTATGCCACTTAAAAATACTCTTTACCTTCAGTATTACACAAATACTTTTTAGTGTGGTTATGGAAATATTATTCAGCACCTAGACTATTGACATACAATGCTCAGAGACTTTATTTTATTTCCTTATCTTGTTCAATATCTAAATGAAATTGGTAGAGGAATATATTTGCAATTATATTGATCCTTACTGTACAATTCTAAGGGTTCTACTTCTTTAAAATTAGACTGGTAATTTTATACAACAGTTTTAATGTTGTTTTTGCTTTGTTTTGTTTTGGTCATTTTTTTAGTTGCCATCAGTGCTTGCCAAAGTAAAAAGTAAAGCATAAATCCAAGAAATAAATACATAATCTAGGGCAGGGGTATCAAACTCAAGGCCCAAGGGCCAGATCCAGCCCACAGGGTGCTTAGATCTGGCGCATGGGTTGATCCTGCAAACAGCAAAGGACTGGCCTGCAGTGCCTCTGCTAGAAAAAAATGGCGTTTTGTCTGGTAGAGGCACCCCATTTTTGCTGGCAGAGGGCTGCAGGAGGCCATTGTGGCCCAAAACAGGGCAGAGATTAATGTGGCCTCTTCAAGCTCCATTTTTACTGACAAATGACTAGCAAAACAAACTAGAAACAAAACAGAAGGAGAAATGTTTCCTTTTTTGCATTTGAACATATAAGAAGGGACAGGAAAAGAGAAAGGGAAAGAAAAAATAAAAATAAAAAAACGAAAGATGGGAAGAGATCAAAGAAAGAAAAATAAAGAAAGAAGGAAAAGAAGGAGAATTAAGTGGGAAGGAAAAAGTAGAAAAGGAAGGAAAGAAGGAAGGAAGGAAGGAAGAAAGAAAGGAAGGAAGGAAGGAAGGAAGAAAGGAAGGAAGGAAGGAAGAAGAGTGACAGAAGGTCTAGTCCTGCCTTAGCACTTGGCCACCATGGTGCCCCAACATGAGTGATGTCAAGCTGGCCACACCTATCATGGCAATGCTCATCCCCAGACCTCCAAGGTCAAACACAATTCTGATGCAGCCCTCAATGAAATAGAGTTTGATACTCTGATCTAGGGATATGATGAACCAGAAGTTAAAGATGCGAAGCTTGTCAACTGTAAAGCTGACAGGCCAGGTTTAAGACCAGAGCACCACACAATGGGGTGAACTCTCATTCCTACCCCAGGTCTTGTCCACCTAGCAGTTCGAAAGCATGCAAATGTGACTAGATCAATAGATATTACTTCAGTGGGAAGATAACAGTGTTTTGTGTACCTTTGGCATATAGTCATGCTGGCCACATAACTGAGGAAAATGTCTTCAAATAATGCTGTTTCCCTCAGCCAAGAAACCGAGATGAGACCATGCCTCTAGAGTCAGACACAACTAGACAGGGAAACCTTTACCTTTAGTTCTTATTCTTAATCTGGAACAGTAATATGCTAACTTTGAACTTTAAACATTAGTTGTACTTATTGAACCACCATGGTACAAGCAATATTTGAAACATCTACAATTTAGTCAACAACAATACTGATGGGATGCAAAAAAGTATTAGAAAATATTTTTACATTCATATAGTGCTTAAGCAGTAAACACTATATTTACTGTAAAAGCTCTTTTGATCATTATGTTACTTAATATTAAGATATGGCCATTTTCTATTTTCCTGCCACATTCAAGCAATTCACTTATCTTGTTCATTTGTAGGTAGCTGTTGAAAACAAGTGAAATAACTCAGTGCTGTCCTCTGTACTCAGGCTTTATCAGATGTAGGAATTAGATTTGACAGCTTTTAAACTCAAAGCATGGATTTACAGTTACATGTAATTAAGAGAATTATCTGTTGATAAAGTGCACTATTAACATCATTAAGAAAATCATCACTGAACCCACATCAGTGAGACTAGTTACAATTTATAAATTATTCTCTTTTATTATATATATACATATATATGAATCTGATCTGCCATTATCAGGCTTCTGTACTGAGTTCGTTTGTGGGTCAGGCTATCACAGCCATATTGGACAGACCAATAGAAGAATAAGTACCTGCCTGGATGAACACAAAAATGCAGTAAAAAAGCTGGATCCTCACTAGTCCACACATGAAGCCACAGGTCATAACATCACTTCAATGGCAAGCCAAAACCCTAGCCACTATAGAAAACCCCAGCCACAGAATCATCAGAGAAGCCATAGAGATTGAAAAAAAGACCTGAAAGCATGAATAAGAAAGAGATGAATTCCACCAGACTACCAATCATTTTGGAAGCCTGCACTCCTCAACAGAAAGATCTCGCACACCACAAGCCAGGCAAACATCTGGTGCACAAACAGACTCCTCTGATAACCTCCAATACACAATCCCAACCAGGCACCCAGAATAAACCTAGCTTCCTAAGTAGATAATAGCCGTCCCTTTTACTGAAGCCAGCTGAACTGAAAGCCTCAGTAACAGGGACACAGTGTTGCCAGCCATCAAAGCACAAAACAGACAGAAGAAACGCAGAAACACCAATCAAACAAACCTCCAAAGACCAATAAACACAAGACCAAGACTCCCAACCAATCAGGATGTAAGAAAAAACACCTGGGACAAACAGTAGGCTTGTCTCAATTAAATAATGGCTGTGATACGCCTGACCACATAGAAACTCAATACAGAACCTGATGATAGCAGAAGAGATTCTGCCGAAACGTGCTGCAACTTTAAAAAGCACAACCGACAATGAGTTGGATAATACCCGAAGGAAGCTGAACAGCGATGTTTCACAGTTTATCCAGGAAAAGTAAGCACCAAAAAAAAAAGTTCACTAGTCAAATGTTGACAACAAAATATACACATATGATTGGAGGGCAGGATTGGTTTTTTTTAGGTTTGGGGCAACTATTATGATTGTGGATTTCATTTAGAACTGTTCAATAAAAGTCAAGAAAAAGAACCCACTGCTTCTTCTTCGCATTTGATATTTGATATTATTAATGTCTCAATAATTTTAGATAAATGTTAATTAGAATCATTTGTTTTCATGATTAATTGCTTCCTAGTTGGTGCCAGTTGGTTTGCTTTCCCATTATTAAAATTCTGCTTTCTACTCCTGTTGTCTTGAAATGATTATTGTAAAATTTCTAATCTCCCTCCCACAGCTTCTGCTTCTTACACTGACTAATAAATGAGGACTTTTTAAACCTAAATAAACAATCAAATTGATATATGGTTTTGCCCCTCTAGTAATTATAAAAATAGTTTGTAAGTAACATAAGGAAGAGGAGAAAGAATGTGGATCAAATATAATAATGAAAATTGTCAAACATTGACATACTAGGAATTCCTTTTTCTCAAAAATAGAACACTATCATTGTTTAAATTTACTAGGGGAAATCTCAGTCTTCAGTTTCCATCTCCAGAGCTCCTCACTCTTTGATTTATGGGAGGAAATAAAGTTATCTGTCTGAAATTTAAGTTTATTTCTTTTAAAAAAAAATATCCTTTAAAACAAAAAATACAAAAATCTCATTTTCTTAACAGTTATTGTGTCGTTTATAATATACATGTTTCTTAATTTTGTGACTATAACATTTTTTTATCCTTATCCTTCACCATTTGTAACCACCTCTCCCATGTGCATAGTATTCTCGTCTCCTCTTTCTGCTTCAGCTCCACAGTAAATTTATCTGTAGTTCAGGATAGTCCTGTTTTTCTTGAGTCAAAAACTTCATCTGGTGGTATTTTTATCAACTCTCTCAATTTTGGTGCTAACGTGATTCTTTGCTTAGGTTAAGATGTCGTACATAAGGTATCTTGTATCTTTTACTCAAATCCCTATGATCATACTAATAAAAAATGTTTTCCAGGTTTCAAATTCAATTATATTTTGTCTCAAAAAATCATATCTGTAATTTCTTCGCAGTATTTTTTTGACCTCTATACCATTGCCACCCACATATGGAAAGAACGTTCCTTTTATTTGTTTGCAACTTCTAAGCATTCTGGTTCAAGTTGGATAACATTTTCCGCCAGTCGTGCTGGCACTAAGTGCCATCGACAAAACATTTTATAATTGATTTTCTTTTGAATGCATCAACAAAGTCAGCCTTTCGCAGTTCTCAGTCCAAGTCTTTTCCACCCATCTAAATTTTATTATGACCACATTTCTCGCCAGGCCAATCATTGGTCCCATTAAACAATTTCTCCTCTAGTTCTAACTTCCAGTATATTATATATTCATGTTATAAATTTTATAACCTTGCCTGTCAAGATTTGTTCATTTTGTAAAATCTTATCTATCCCTAGTCCTTTAACATCTTTCTTAAATCATAGTTTTTTGAATTTGCAAATACCCACCAGTCACTATATCCCCTTGTTCTTTTAGTTTACCCCAATGTGTTTTTAATTCCCCCTGTTCATCTACCAATTCTTTATGTCTAATGATTTTTTTTAATGGTCCCTTGTATTTGGGAATTATAAAAAACTTCCAAAGGTGAAGATCCAGTTTGGTCTTTTCACAAATAATGCTTTTTTTTTTTTTCCCCATGTTTGTAAAGTGAGTCCCTTATCAAATTTGGTGGAAATAGGAGTGGATCTTATCTTTTTATCTCCATAGAAAGCATGCCCCCAACTTGGACGTCATGACCTTCTATCACCATAATTCTTTATTTTTTAAGTTTATCCACTCCTTACCTATAGTAAATTGCTGCTGATAATTGTCTCCCATTTTGGAGTCCAAGGCTGCCTTGGTTTCTAACTATCTTCTAATGTTCATTTTTATCCGGCTTTTTTTCCGCATCCATCAAAAATTTCATTACGTCCTATCTAGTTCCTGAAAAAAATTTCTTAACAATTTTATGAGTATTATTTTGAAGAAGTATAATAGTTTCGGTAGTATGTTCATTTATGGCCGCTATCGGCCCTAATAGTGATAGTTGTAATTTTCCACCAATTGGGCAGATCTTTCTATCTGTGAAAGTAATTTCATATAATTTATCCTTCTTTGGAAGAAGAGGCACTTCCTGTCTAACCAAATTTCCTAGATACTTAAGATTTTGATCAATTTTGTAGTCTCCAATTTCCTTTCCAATTTGTTTTTTTTTTACCTTTCATATCATAGTTTTGATTATAATTTTGATTATTACTTTTGTTTATCTTTATTAATTTTAAGTTCCTGCTACTTGCCCCATATTCTCTAATCTGAATTAGATAGGTCCTACATTGATCTGCACTAATAAACCACTACGTCTGTCCGCAAATCATCCTGTACTTTATATTTCTTTTTTGCTCTCAGTCAATTATGCTCCTATTCTTTGTCTAATCAGATTTAAAACATTTCGAGGTCAAGATAAAAAGCTAGATGGGACATTGGACATCCTCTAACACCTTTCTAAGTTTTCAGTACTTAAGTTTCGTAATCCCTATTGTTATAATTACCCTAGCTTGTGGTTATGAATAAAATTAGTGCACAATGATTTTCTTGAATTTAGGATCCAAATCCCATATTTCGACCTGTTTGGATCAAGAACTGGCTCAGCTGAGATTGTTGCAAGGCCTTTCTTGAGCATGCCAAGATAAATCATGCTGTCCTGTTCCCGGTGGGAATATTTCAATACTATCCTTTATATTGTTACCTTATCTGTCTAGAAGGTAGAAAACCATTCTGGTCAATATGAATAAGTTCATTTAATATAATTTTTAGTCTTTTCCGACATTATTGTTGGTAAATATTTTATAGTCTGCATTCAGGAGTGAGATTGTCTATAATTTTGGTCTATAAT
The DNA here is from genome assembly GCA_004320025.1 of Laticauda laticaudata. NCBI lineage: Eukaryota > Metazoa > Chordata > Lepidosauria > Squamata > Elapidae > Laticauda > Laticauda laticaudata. Next base: position 23,559 of record BHFT01011265.1, read on the forward strand.
TTTTAATCTGTTTGTGATCTAAATCTTCTTTAGGAATTAGTGAGATATTTGCTTCTCTCCATGAATCGGGTAATTTAGCAAAGTCTCATACCTCATTGTATACATCTAACATCACTGGTTCAAGACATTCATAAATACATTTATACAGTTCCGCTGGAAGACCATTCGGCCCTAGTGTCTTATTATCTTTCTGCCTTTCAACCGCCCTTTTCAATTTCATCACTGTTATTTCTTTATTTAATATCTTTTTCTGTTCCTCTCTAATTTCTGAGAGATCTTTCCTTTTCAAATATTGTTCTATATTCTCAGGATTTATTCCATCCTCCCTAAATAGTTGTTAAAATATTTTTGTACTATTTTCTTTTTCTCAGTCATTCGATATTCTAATTTTCCATCTTCCTCCTCCAATTCTTGTATCAACCTTTCTCTTTCTAATCTTATAAATTTAGCTCATTTCAATCATATGTTATTCTACTATTTAAAAAGTTTCTTTCTCTCTCTGCATATATATAAAATTTCATCAGCAATTTCTTTTAACTTTAGCATTTTGTATGCACTTTTCCTTGTTTTCAGGTTTGCATAAATATCTCACTTTCTAAAATATATGAAGATACAAAAAACAAAAATAGTGAGTTAACATTTGTTTCTCTGTACTATTTTAATTATAAAATCAAATGAATCCTGACCTTTTTGTCTCCACTACTAAGTTACTTGCTGTATCAATCCAAACAGGAAAAAAAGCTAATAAATTATTGATTTCAAACATTTCCTCCATAATTCATTGTTTACTATTGGCTTCATTAGACCATGGCCAGTTCATATATCCTGCTTATTTCTATGTTGTTAATTTGCATGTCATTATCTGCTAGTCAAAATTATGTTGGATGAGATTTGAAAAGGCAACAAAAATATTAAACGCAAAAATATTCAACATATTCTATTCATTGAAATCACTTCTTTTTATATGTTTTTGGTCTAGTTTTAAAAGGGGTTGTCATCACATCTCCATTTTACCTACACTGAACTATCTACAGGGCAATTCATTCTGAAGATCTGAGGTTTCAAATTAATTTAGGAAATAAAGCAGAAAAGCACTTTAACAAAGCATTCTGTTTTCACCTAGTCTGCCTTGAAACTTAAGTGTAATCTGAGAACAACTCAAACTTTCCATTTAGTTTTTGATTATGCATTTAACATTAAAGAAACAGTTTTAGGTTTCTAAAGTTACAAGTGGTTTAGTTCTTTTGTTACACACACAATATCAAAGGTAATGGGGATAAAAACATTGATCAAAAGAATCTGGTTGACCACGTGTGATAAAAACTGACTCATTGGATTAAACAGAGGGGTGGAAGACAGGGAGAGAACAAACGGAGAATCTTCTTGTGTGAAAAGGGGAGATTATAGTATAATCAAATAACTAACAATATTACCTTAGGCTTTTAAAGCGTATTATAAAATCTTGCCTGGTAAAACTTGCTTGTAATTGAGGGACCATTTGGAAGTAATTGTATATACAATTTCTACTTTACCAACAAAATGGTGACCTTTGATTCTCTAAAATGTTGGCAACAATAACAGGTTGGAACGAGAGTATGAAAAATACAAACTTTTGTAGAAACAGAGCATTTATTTAATATATTTCAAATCATTATCTTAATACAGATTATATAATGTGTATAAAAGCCTACTTTTTCCTGAAAGACTGTAAGCAGGAGCAAGATGAAGTCTATAACTATAAGCATGTATATACATTTAAATCAGCAATGCTAATTACAGGATAGTAAAAAGATACAAATGTGATGTTTTGAGTTTGGTGCACTTCGAAGAAGAGGCGGAGGCAATCCTTTTATATGGAGCTGTCAAACGGTCCAGCCAATCAGAGGCTTCTCCAGCTCCCGCTTGAACAGCGGACCGGAGTGAGGTCTTGTTGGTCACAATATGATCTGCATTATGTACAGTATACTGTTATTGTTTTGGAGAGGCAAAATTGAGGCTGGTACCTAAAAAAAGATTAATTTAAAAACAAGATCAAATAATAAAAATGGTATCATGGTAAACCACCAAGGTTAACCAAGAGAAAAAAAATATATATTAGGAAGTGTGATTATATTTTTTGTAAGAATATATGTACTTCTTGTCATGTCAGAGAGCCAGACAGTATTGATCTAGATCAGGGCTCTCCAACGTTGGCAACTTTAAGACTTGTGGACTCAACTCCCAGAATTCCTCAGCCAGAAAATAATTCTGGGAGTTGAAGTCCCCATGTCTTAAAGCTGCCAAGGTTGGAGACCCCTGATCTGGATGGTTTACTCTAGAATTGGAAAAATTATATTAAAAGATGAGAAAAGTGCTCAGGAAATGAAAAATAAGACAATAGATACCTAGAGTTTTCTAAAGGAAAAAGCTTATGAGATGTCAGAGTTTTAAATCAAATAAATTAGCATCCTCTTTTTCCTATGTGGAACTTGGATAAACTTCCAACAGAACATATCATATTGTGGCCATTCCCTACAAGTTCATAGTTCTGCCTTCACTGCTGCACATTTACATTGGAAAAAGTGTGAAAATACAAGTGCTTAATATTCTTTATTCTTTTGGATCTACTGCAAGGTTTATGTCATTATAGAACAATATGTGATATTAACTGAGCCAAATAGTTTGTCCTTTCTCAGCCAATCATATGAAATTCTATTATTCTTCAGATAAAATAATCTGTATGAGCATATTCCAAAAAAGTACCACAGTATGTCATAAGAAGCTGCCAACTGGGTGCTTTTGCAAAGCACAATCTGCTTGTAGCTTGCACCCAGCTGTTATTTAAACTAAATAATTTCCTATGTTCAGAAGAATAGAAAATTAATCTGGGCAAGAAGGGCTAATATCTTGTCCATTTTGTATAGAACTAAAGAAACTATCTTAGTTTCTTAGTGCATAGTTGCAACGATATGCAAGAAAGAAGAAAGAACAATTATGCTACTGCTTGCTCCCCCAGTTTTGTAATCTTCCTTGCATTTTCATCTTTTGAAGTAGAAGTTTATACTCATGAATGTACTCTGCATGATACAGAAATCAAAGTTTGTTATAAATCAAAGGAATTTTAGTTTGCCCTCAATGTGAAAAAGACAAAGACATAATGGTTGTCTGATCTAATATGTTTGTTCTCACTTTTTATTCTCATTGTCACTATTTTTTGAATTCTTCTAGCAGAATTATTGTATGCTGCAGTTACTACTATAACCAATACATTTAGATTCTTTTAACATTGTTTTCCAATTCCCCTATCCTTTAAATTCTGACCAAACCTTCAGATGTAGGAATTTTCAGGAACAAAATACACAAAAGACTGAAATAAATGGGATGATAACCCTAATTTGCTTTAGAGGGATAATTTTCCACTAAAATAGTATGCAACAGGAATTTGTTACCTTGTCCAGTCATATTAGGTACACAGTCATATCAAATTAATAGAATGTCTAGATTTAAATATCATACTAAAGCATAAATAGTGATTTACAAACCATAATGGCTGGGTTCATAAACATATAATGCAAAAATGAAAGAAACCATATGTGGTTTAAAATATGTGAATTTACATGAACTTAGCCACTGTGTTCAGGTTTATTTCTAAGAAATGTATAAAGAACTGTGGCCTAAGGCTGCTTGGATTATAAATTGCTACACTAATATTCATTAACATATTAAAGTATTTAATTATCTCTACCTAATATAGTAACCAGCGTGATATTGCATAGCTATTCTCAGGCTAACAATAGTTTGGAAAGTTCAGGTGAAATTGAACTATAAATTTGAAGCCAAGTTATAAATATTATGTTCTAAATTAGGAATAGAATGCTTTTCACAAAGTAATGAAATGAAAACCAGCTCTTTCTTGCAATTATTCAAATTTTATTGTAATTCAAATGTTTTTTGTAGCCAATAGATTTTTTTAAAATCCAAGAAACTTTCAGTAGACAATAAAATGGACAGAATTGTCTTTGGTGCTCTTCAAGCTTGGTTAAGCTTAAACCTTCTAAATTTTATATTCTATTTCATAGAAAATATGCTTTATTTTCTGTTTGCAACAAAACAGACACTCTCAGAATATTCAGAATCATTGTTTCATGATTAGCAAAGCTCAAGTGTGGGTCAACTGTTCTATCACAACAAAAAAGCCAGTGCATTTATTGAAGCTTCCTGCTCAGAGTAGTGTTAATCCTTATTCCTTTCATCAGTGATAAAGAGGAAGTGGTAATTGCTTGGTAAGGCATCAAAAGATCTGGGAGTAATCACTACCTGGATGAAGTGCTAGAATTCAGCATCTTTCTCCATGCTGATGTGAGCAGAACCGAAGCCATGTTGGATGGCCCATTGAATTGAATAAGGAAGTGTGTCTCAAAACTCAGTGGTTTTGCTAAATAAGAAAGTGTTCCAGTTTGTGCACAAGAGAAAAAACAAGATAAGGCTAGAACAATGGGGAACTGTAATA
>BHFT01011274.1:0-23596 GCA_004320025.1 Laticauda laticaudata
CACTGCACACCAGAAGAACTAGACACAAGAACAGTTTTTTCCTGAAAGCCATCACTCTGCTAAACAAATAATTCCCTTAATACAGTTCAACTATTTACAAAATGTACACTACTATTACTGTTAATCTTCTCACCACTCTTATCACCCATCCCCTCCCACTTGACTGTTTCCTAGTATGATTTGATTGTTGATTGTACCCTATCACTATCATTAAGTGTTGCACGTTATGATTCTTGATTCTTCATGAATGTATATTTCTTTATGTATACTGAGAGTATTTACACCAAGACAAATTCCTTGTGTGTCCAATCACACTTGGCCAAGACAATATTCTATTCTATTCTATTCCGTTCTATTCTGTTCTAAACCCCACAGTATCTCAGTACTTTTTTGTTTTAGTGTAATTGCTAGTAGGAAAATTCACTAAGCTTAAATTCTTAAACATTAAGAGTTACGTTGGTTGTTTTCTCTGGGAAAAAAACCAAGTTCTTCTTGTTCAAAGCACTGAACAAAGTGTTGTAAACTATGTAATGCAGAAATATCTCAGGTCATAAATATTTAACTTTCCCTCAGTCAAATTTAAGCAACACCAATCAAATGTTCATAATCTAAATGGAATAGCTTTCAGATGAGCTAAAATGCTATAAAATGGCATAAGTAGAGTTTCTGGATGTATTATGTGGCAAAGTACAAATAGCAAGTGGACCACTCTAGTTCTGAAAATGTAGATGCAGTTCCAGAATAAGATTGCTGACATATATCACGGTCACTTTCTAAGAAGATCTGTGAGAGGGTAGCAAACAGTTCAGGTAGACTGAGAGGGTTTTGCCAGGCAGCAGCTTGGTATTAAATAAACATTTTGATACTTCATATTAGAAGAATGAATAGAAGCAATCATTATGTCCTGACTTACTAGATTGAATGGGCTAGTTGATTCTAGACAGAAAGCAAGCTTCTATTGCAGGGCTGTCAAACTCCTGGCCCATAGGCTAGATGAGCCACATGTTGGCCATGACAATTCCCAGTTTAACGAATGGGGAAAAAGTCCTAATACATTACGTGATGATGCTATGATGATGCGAGTTTGACACCCCTATTCTATTGGGTTAACAGATAAATTTTTGGGGAATAAACATGAAGTTGTAGAGTTCTTCCTGGACTTGATTTTGTCATTCTCCCTCCCTTACTTTTAGATGTAGCATGCACTAAAGAGAGTCTTAAAATAGGTCTGCTTCCATATACAAATAGAGTATTTTACTCTTTAGAGAATTACGGTAGGTTCTGCGTGATCATACTAAAGAGGCCTGTTTTGCAAGTTTTCCTGCTTGTATAGATTTCCAACTAAATTCAATCCTAGATCCAGCATTAAACAAATCAATGTATAGCTTTAACAGAAACTCCATGAGTATTCTACAATTCATCTGAATCCATCATCGTAATAAGTAACCCATGCCACAAAGAAAATAATGAAAAAATAAAAAAGTAAAAAAATTGAATTAATTTTGAATTAATTAATTAATTAATTAATTAAAAAATGGATTAATTAATTCAGCCAGATCACCATCTATTCATATTGGATCCAGTACGAAATTAGACATATCCTATATGTCTAATATGTCAGAGATATGCTAGAAATGTTCATATTTATTGTGTTTGTCAACATTCAGTCTAAACCTGGCAAATTGTCTAGAACTACCACCTGACTACAAAAACTTGAACAATCACTGGACTGAAGCTACTTCTCTTTTTATTAATCTAGCAGTTGTGCAGATTTTGTAGTTCAGATCTGGTACTTTTAAAATTAACTGCAGCAGAAACTGTCATTTCCAAGAGTGGGGCGGTTAACTGTACTGTAGATAATATTCATTTGTTTGGAAAATGACAATATAATATAAAAAAGTGGAACATTGACATTACATTAATAAACTTAAATAATGAATGGTTGCTGATTAGTATGCAACAAATGTTATTTCTAAAGCTGTTAAACATTAAAAATGTTTCTATGTCAATATTTTATCAGTAGGCAGAAACTATGTTGAGCCAAATGCAGCAAGTTTCAAATTAGTCCCCATATTTGATGTGTGACATGAGCACTTCACTTTCAAACTTCATGGCAACATGATTGTAAGTGCAAAGTGGCCAGTTCTGTTTATGAAGCTATTTTTTCTGTGTCTGATGTTTTCTTTTAACTGTACAAGCATTATATTATTTTTAATCAAATATTCATGAGGTACAAACATTTCTAACAGTCATTTTGTATATTTTCAAAATGATACTTTGAATAGCAATCTTGTAAATATCAAGGAGAAATTCCAATTTAAAGTGACAATTTAAGCAATTTTAAGCAATCCAAAGATGTTCAATACTCACGCATCACACAAGAAGCTATTTGAGAAGTATCACTTTTTCCAGATTTTGGGTGGTTTCATGCTTTCAAAAACAAAATAGGGGAACATTACTTATGATTTGAACATCATTTTTGTGCTCTAAAATGAGTATTACTTATGTCTATCATATCTTGGCTGGGAAAATACATCAATTATATGTGCAGCAGAGAGTTTTCTTTACATTTTTTTGCTGAAAAATAGTGGTCATCTGGATGTATGCAGAATATGTTAAACAGAAAATGGAAGTACTGGCCAGCTGCTTTTAGTTATCAAGAGCTCTATGCTAATCAGAAATAGGATCTTAAAAATTAATGCATTAATTTATTTTGCTATCATGGTCACAGCATATTTTCTCTGCCAATAATAGATATTTTATGCTTGGGAATTTGCTTTTGAGTATTTCATATATGAACCATGCATAATGTAATTTATTACTAATTGTGATTCAGTCACAGATAGTAAAAGCATAAAATGAATAAAACCAACCAAACATTATTTTCAAGTCACTTAGCATTTCTTTCCAAATGAAAAGTTTAGAATTTGGCTGGTCTCTGAAGCAAGGATAAACCAATATACAGTATATAATTATTTATATAGTGCTCTTTATCTTCTAAATATTCTATTTATGTATTATATTTGTTAGATACTACTGTCAAATGAGTCAATTTATTATTATGCAAAATTGTTTATGAAGATGTATTATATTCATCAGATAAATGTTAATTGTAATCAAGAACCATATTTGTATTCACTATTACATAATTTCTTTTCAAGACCAAATATCAAGAATAACTAAATGAAGGAGATTACCCAGCTGAGTCTGAGGGAGGGCTCAAATGCATAATCAGTCTTGAGTCCCTTCCAGTCCACCTTGAATACAGTTGACTCTTATCTACCACCAATTTCCTTTGACTGTTAGTAGTATGTAGAGAGCATTAGCATATAATAAACTTGTTCTGTATAGAATGGTATACTCCAAACAATGCAATCTGATTGGCTGGAAAGACCAGTATTGGATTGGTTCATTAGGAACCAATCCAAAAGAGCTGCTGAAAGGTGGCAAAGTCAAATAGCTGCCAATTGGCTAACAAGCCAGCAGGCAAGCCTGTTATAAAAAGGCTGCCGCGGCTTCAGCAAAACCGTTCCATTACTGTTGGCTTAACTTAATAAAGACCTTTGTTGTTGAACCCGGTCTACCTCGACGTTTTTCGCAGACGGAATACATGGCGATTGAAGTGGGGAGTTGTCCTAAACGCGAGAACGGCAACAGCGAAAGAATCCAGACTAAAAAGTGATGAGCCTGGGAATAATGCGCCAACCCGCACCCTTCAATCCCAACGAAGGGGAGGAATCATACATAACCGCCGATGTTTTTAGAGAGCAACTAAATGGAAGAGATCTCAGACCCAGCAGAAGAGGCTATATTCCTCTTGTGGACAACATGATCAAAATGGCCAAAATCATGGCGAAGCCCAGAGACGGAAACAAATGACCTGGTCTGGCTTCACTGAGAGTAAAATGGCCCACTACGCACCGGTAGTGTTCAAAATTTTCATCCAAATTGGCATGAATTCAACAAAGGGATCAGAAGGAATAGCGGACATTCACTGACTTCTGGCAGCTCTCCAACAACTGGGGGGAGCTTGCGAGTTTCACTGAATTTGATGAAAGCCATGCCGAGATCAAGTGTCCTAGTCTGAGAGACCTACACAAAATGAAAACCCCTAAAAACCCTATGATATCGTGGCTGAAGCCAATCGCAGTATAGCCACCGCTAGCATACCACAAAAAAGTCAGCAAGCTACTATGAAGCAAATGAAACTCAAATAATGACGCGATGACCCTATCCAGAGAGGAAAGAAGCAAGCTCCCACCACAATCATCATGAAGAATTCGACAGTTCATCGAGAAACGGAAGATGAGGAACGATGAGGTCACCACCTGTACGCCAAACAAAAAAAAGGTTTGCAAAAAAAGAAATTTGGGTGAGAATGCGGCTGGCTGCGGGGGAAACCACCCCTCGAGCCCGATTCAGCATTCCTTGATGCATCTGCTGAGCTTGCAAGAAGAGGGGACACATCAAAAAGTCTGTTAAGAATCGAAAAAATAACAGCCCAAAACGACGCAGTAACTTCCCCACTACCAAGCTGAAATCAAAGCAAGCCGAAAAGAAATGGGAGCACAACAAATGACAGGCAACCGCAGAAAAGACCCATCAAACTTGTCTATTGGAAGCGCCCAGACGGAAGCGGAGAAAAGGGTCACAAATTGTTGTATAAACATTGAAAGAAGCCCCTGCCGAGATGGAAGTCGACTCAGGATCCTCTCCTGTCAATGGTGTCTTGGAAACACAATCAGACAGCTGGTTCCAAAACATCAAATTAAAAGAACTCCAAAAACAAAAATTAATTTTAAAAAGACGACCAAGGAAAACGAATCCATGTTGGTAGTCTAGGACATTTCAGTCACATACAAGCAGCATGCTGAAGTTCCTGCCTATTGACAATAGTCGACCCGGACTGCCCAGCCTTCCTGGGCATCGAATGGTTAGATGGGAGACACCAATAGTAAACACTTGTTAAACCTGATGGGTCAGAAACACATCTGCAGAGACTACAAGGCTACCCTGAACCTATTGCGTTGCAGCAAAAGCGCATACCCTGTGCCAGTCATGCACCATTTACTGGGCAAACTTCGGGGGGGGGGGCTTTTAAGGGGGGAGGAAAAAAAAAAATTTGCCAAAAACGATTTAAGCCCAAAGATATCAACAGCTTTCCACGTAGATCCCAATAACGGCAGGAGGCCACAGACAATAGTAACTTCACAGAGGGCATTCAAATGTAAAAAGACTTCAATTGGAAGGAGCATTGCCCGGGCGTTTTTCCAAAGCCTTATGGACACCTATTAAATGGAATTAAAAGGGGTCATTCCATATTTTGATAATGTTCCTAATTTGGCTAAAAAACATGACCCAATTAGAGACAAGACTGGAAAGAGGGGCAACAAAAAGAGATCCGCCTGAAAGTAAAAAAGAATGCTGCTTAATGACTGATGCGCTCGAATTTTGGGGTTTTATTTAATTGACGGAGAGGGTATACACCCTACAGAAAAAAATCAAGGCAATAGAGACTCCCACTGGCGCCAAAACAATAATGGGAGTTGCAAGCATTTTGGTCTACTAAACTTCTATAACGTTATTCCTCCCTCACCAAGGCAATGATAGCAGAACCGTCTACATCGCTATTGGATAAGAAACTAGTTTGACTTGGCATAGAAGAACAAAAAACATTCCAAAGGCAATAAAACTGTTAACCTAGAACACCACTTATCGTAGTAAACACTTCCAACTGACGGATCACCTGTGACACCTCACCGTTTGGAGTCGGTTGCCATCCTGAGCCACCAACTCCTGACGGGAGAGAGGCACCCATTGCCTTTACTCGAAAACACTTTCTAAAGCAGAACGAAACTATTAATTCAACTAGACAGAGAAGCCCTGGCATTTGTCGCTGATAAACGTTCGCAGTACCTCTATGGGAGAAAATTTTTCCACATTGTGACTGATCATAAACCGCTACTAGGCAATTTTTGGCGGGAAACAAACCCACACTGAACACTTTATTCTCCCGAATGACCCGATGGTCAGAAATTCCTAGCTCATATCCTACACATTAACTATATCGACCCAAGAAAAAGATCTCCCATGCAGGACGCATTAAGTCGAACCACCACGTACCAATGAAGAGAGAGCCCCGGCGCCAAAATTACCACCCTGCAAATAGAAGCCTGCCCCGAACTGCAACGCAAGCGTCTCTAGAGCACACTAAAGACCCGCGTGACTTCTGCATAAATGTGGGTTAAAGGCTGCCAGAAAACCAAAAAACTGAAAATTTAAAACCTTTTTCAGACCAGACAGACGGCTGTAAAAACTATCACAAAAGGGTTGTTTTGGTGGGTGATAGGGTGGGTCAATTCCTGCCAGATTAAAACTAAAGTATTGGCATTGCTTCTGAAGGCCCACCCAGCACCTCGGTGAATTATGAAAAGCCTGGCTAGGAGCTATTGTCTGGTGGCTGGTTTAGACAGAGACATTGAATACTGGGTTGCTACAGCAATTAAAAATGCCAGAAAACCGGCCATCAACCACCACAAGCACCTATAAGGGAACTGGGAGACCCACGGCCCTGGTCTCGAATCCATATTGACTGGAGTCCTACTAAGGGGCATACATTTTTGATTGTTGTAGATGGCTACTCAAATTGGTTGGAAGTTGCAGTAAGTCATCTACAACTAACTGAGCTGTTATCAAGCAACTCAACAAACTATTCGCAACCCCATGGTTGCTGGCCGCCTATGTTCCAACAATAGGCCACAATTAACCGCAATACAATTTGAACAGTACCTAGGCCTCTTTAAGGTATACGCATTGCACTTTACCGCGCCAAGCCCACCTGGCAGGAAGTGGTAAGGGCTGAGAGATGGTCATGTTTACCAAGGAGGGTTTTGGAAAAAATGACCCAGGGCATGTCAGGATAAGTCTGAATGCGGTTTTTCTCCAGCTCCAACAATATAGCCCCCCAGTACTGCTAACTACAAGACGCCTGGCAGAGAATTATTAATGGGGAGGAAACTATAGATATATTTGGATAGGTACATCCAACTACACCTTTGAAGAACACCCCGCCCCGAACCTCTGCCTCTAGTCTGTTTGCCGGCAACATTTTTTGAATATGCGGTCGACTTTTGCGCTAGTAGAGCTTACTTACCGCGGCGAAAAATTACGGACCCTTTATTTTCAGCTGGCCTCGGCGATCTATCTCCTCAATTGGGTTTTTGCCAGTTTCACTAAACTGAGTTCTTTGCTTCTTTTTTTGATTGAGATTCGTGAGGGCCGTGTGTGATGTGGTCCAGCAATAAAAACAGGCCCGGATCCTATAACCGTCTAACCTTAGAGATGCAGGAAATGGAGGCACATTAGACCAGCTTCGTTCCTGAAATGTCGAGGCGAAATTATGAACCGGTGCAATTTCAAAAATATTTAAAACTGATGAAGGCAAAAAGCCAAAAGGGGGGGCGGGGGGAATACAGAAAATTAATATGAAGGAAATAAAGAACTGTAAAAATAAACCAGAACAGCTAAACAATCAAAAAGAGCAAAAAGAACACTACGGTTAGATGAAACTGGCAAAAGAAATAATCGCACCATGAAGAGGAACCCATCCCTAGGAAGGGCCAGCAAAGCCAGCTCGACCTCCAGAAAGCAGGAGGGAACAGACCAAAACCACGGCTGAACAACTCAACGTTAGGCACCTTGCTGACTCACTCTACCAACGGTTCCATGGAGAAGAGCCAGAGAGACAGCGATCCCATCGAAACGCGCTCGAAGGCCTCAGCGAAAATGAAACCGCACAAGTCAAGTAGAGTCAGGAAGAAGCCCACCTACCTGCGCGACTACGTCACCGGACCGTAGGACTAAACTAAGCGGAGAGGGTGTTCTGGTATGAATGGGTATACTCCAAACGAATGAAATCTGCATTGGCTAGAATATCCAGTTAGGAACCAATCCAAAAGAGCCGCTGAAAGGCGGCAAAGTCAAATAGCTGCCATTGGCTACAAACCAGCAGGCAAGCCTGTATAAAAAGGCTGCTGCGGCTTCAGCCAAACCGTTCCATAACTGTTGGCTTAACTTAATAAAGACTTTGTTGTTGGAACCCGGTCTACCTCGCATTTTTCCGGACGGAACAAAACTTATATTCATTTGAACTGCCTGGACTCCTAATTTCCTGCACTTGACATTAACATTCCAATGGACATTACTGATGTGTATTACACTTAGTTTGACTGAAAACTTGTTACTAGTATTTCTAATCAAGTGGGGTAGAACAACAAAAATTATACAGAATTAAAGACAAATAGTAATGCGAGCATAGTTTGAAGTCTACCTTACATATTTTTACAAAATGAATATAATGAGCTGCAGTGGCACAGTGGTTAGAATGCAGTACTGCAGGCTACTTCTGCTAATTGGGGCGTCTTGCAATTTGGCAGATCAAATATCATGTTTGACTCAGCCTTCCATCCTTCTGAGATCAGTAAAATGAGGACCCAGATTGTTGGGAGCAATATGCTGACTCTGTAAATGTCTTAGAGAGGGCTGTAAAGCACTATGAAGCAGTCTATAAGTCTAAGTGCTATTGCTATTAATTTTTCTCTAGAATTAACCATTTATAAATAAGAGAAAACATATAACTTCTTACAAAGACATTTGGATTTTGTTTATCATTTTGTCTCATCAGATCTTTACAATTTCATAATAACCATTCCTAAAATACATTCCTGTGTCTTGGAATATACAAAGCATAACTATGAAAATCTTTTGTTTCTGTGAATATGGTTTTTTATGCTATTGTGGTGGAAGTCATTGGTGGACAACAGTAGCCTTGAAGCAACTATGCCAAGCCTTTAAAGCCTGGAGAAGATCCAGAGATTTGTTTCACATTCAAGAAAACTGTCTATGAGTATAAAGTAATATTTAAAATAGCTACATTAATTCAGTTACAATGATAATTTATAGAAGATATAATCCATTATAACCTTGAGCAATAATCTTCAACCTCAGTTATCTGCCAATACAACATAGTAATAATAGAAAGGTTTCTATTATATATCTTGGTTGTTTCTGTTAGCACTGCTGAACAAAATTTGCTGTCATGCAGTAAGCTAGGGAATGCTTTGAATGTATGTATAAAAAAGGGAAAAAAGAGAAAAAGAAAAGAGACCTGTATTCGAGCATTGTCCCATTTTATATGGAAATGAAAATTGTTTAAAAAAAGTTAATATATTGTAATTAGGATAGCCAGATGGTTGTTGTTGTTTTGTAAAACTGAAGCATAAATATCCTATTCTGGGTATTTCTCATGCTGAGAAACACACTATGGACTTCGTCTCTGTAATCAATTGGTATTTCATCACTTACTTCAATGAAAGTTAGATTAAAAACATCTTCAGATATACAGCTTGCAAATAAAATATATTACTTCATTAAAGTGATCTGGCTTGCATTCCACATATACATATTTTTATTCTTCATCTAGCACAATATATCAAATTCTTCATCATAATCATGATACTAATATTCCCACTGGCATTGCTTATTCTCATTTAACTTTATAAATTGTTGCATATCAGAAATATAAAAAAACAAATTTGAAGTTACAGCATCACACCTGATTAGGAAGTCAAACTATTTTTTATTTATTTCAAAAAGGGTCATTGAAAGCTATTGAAAATTATGTTGAGAGTACATTGAAAGCTATAGTACTAAAATGATGAATCTAAAGCCTTTTTGGAGGAATGGACGATTTCTCAAAAAAGCCATAAAAAAAAATAATTAAAAATGTATGTGACTTTTGAACAACAGATTTGCATCCCTGTTACAGATATTAAAAAGAACAAAATCTCATAATATGCTTATTTACCAAAAGGTAAATATACTTATTTAAGGCTTACTAATGAAGAGATAGTAATTCTCAAAGTAAAAATTACTAACCCACATGGTACCTGCTAGACAGTGCCAGAGTGCACTTACTAACAGATAACCAGGCTTACCAGTTTAAAGCCAATATAGACAAATGGAAAACAGTGCAATGGTTCCATGATCCTATATGAAGTGTCTGTATTCCTTTTGCTTTTTATACAAATTATATTTACTTTTCAAAATAAACATAAGATGAGGTGTCTGGTTTCATTCTCACTCTGCAGAGAAAATTACAATGAAAAGAAAAGAGAGACATTTACTGAGAAGAGGAAATTGCAGATACCTTGTGCTGGTTATATCAGTGCAGATGTCCTAAAAAAGAGAGTCTCAGATGGCTCATAGGCTGATGTTGTTTTGCAAATTGCAGCAACTTAAGAGCTGTTTAAGAGCAGTTGATTTAAAAACACGTTCTTGTATGAGAAGAACCCTTTCTTTTTTTTTCTCTCTCTCTTGATTTTGATGTTAGATTAGTATTCTTCAAAATGAAATCCAGGTTTCAAAAGTTATGCAAAAGCCAGGAAGCTAATTCTTTTGGTATAATATTTTACTGGAATTCCCATGCTTCAGTATGATGTACTGATTTTATTTTACAAAATTGTAAGAGACTTATTTATCTGACTACCCACCCCCTCCATTCAGTTATGTCCAGTTCTTAGAGACAAGTACCTGTAAATTTTTTGGCAAAGTTTTTCAGAAGTGGTGTGCCATTACTTTCTTCCTAGGGCTGAGAGAAAGCGACTGGTCCAAGATCAGCCAGCTGGCTTCATAACCCACAGTCTTCTGCTTTCTACCCTGGTACACCAAATATTTAATTATTAAAATTTGAAACCATTAGACTTATTGATGGAATGGAAGAGAAACCATACAAATTAGTGTTATCATGTGTTAGAGCAAGGGTGTCAAACTCGCAGACCATGGACTGGATGTGTCATGCACTGGCCATTCCCTGGTTTAATGAAGGGAGGAAAAGTTGCAGTTCGTCACATGATGATAATGTGACACAGAAAGTTTGACACCCCTGTTTTGGAGAGTCACATTATTGCATTAAAATGGAAAAATCTGATCTTTTGGTATCTCAGCAGAAGTTCTGAGAAATTATACTTTTTCTAATGCTAGTTCAACCAGTTATTTCAGATCTACTCAATGTAAATAAAATTATAACATTATCACTCTTGTGAGCATACTGATACTTATTATTTAAACCAGAGTTACTTTAATACAGATTAGATATGACTAATTTATGTTTTTAATAGTTAAAAATATAATTTATACAGTGTTGTACTTTGTAGATACAGATTGGCTGCTAAAAATGAGAAGATAATAAATTATTTAGAAAGTAATATTAATTTGAATTTGTTAAGCATCTTGGTTAAACAATTTATGGAGTAATGAAAAGATCCTTAGTGTGAAATCTCATTTTTCTGGTGTAGGCCTTGACTAAGCCATGTTTATGTAAAAAGATTTCAGAATTGCATTTTTTTCTCTTCCACTAATATAATATAGGAAACAAAAATGAAAAAAAAAATACTTAAGTCACATATACAATTTTTGCTTAAAAGACAATGTAGGGTCTGTTTCATAGGAATTTAACAGTTAACTTGCCTATAGGATAGAGGTGACATCAATTCTATCTAAATAATACAGAAGACCTCATAAAGTATGACTAAAAGATTCTATAGCTGACATTTTATTTACACTATTCAGTCTTTTAGCCTATTCTTTAAAATGATACTCACTTTTGCTAGAAAATTTGTAGAAAGCAGATCAGAATATTTCATGTTTAATTTATGGGTGTTAAATAAAGCAGGAAAGAAGTGGTCCCAGGCTAATCTTTAATCTGAGAAACATCTAAGTAGAACAAAACCAAAGATTGCATTATTTAAAAACAAGATTTTATAAAAATCATGATTATGGCTATTCCCGAAATATGGGTTTTTAAAGTTGCAGCATTATAACACTAACCTATTTAATAGGGTTCACCGTTAGCAACATCTTGATATAAATTTGGAAAATTGCCCCAAATAATACAATTTAATTAAGTTTAAATTAATACCCTTAAGGAATGAATTAATTTGGGTATGTAAGGGAAAAATATAGAAAAAAAGTTCAATATCAAGAATTCCCTTTGAGCTGGATGATACTTCTTGATCATAAAAGGTTAGAAAATTTGCCCCTGGCTGCATTACTCAGAGAACTGAAAATATGAAGAGAAATAGCTTGATAGTTATCCCCTTGAGTGAAAGTATGAATTAGAGATTATTGGTTTTTTCATTCTTTATAATATTGCTAATATGGTATATAGTTAATTAAAACAATATGAAAAAGCAATATCCCTCAGCTAATTATAAGGTATCAGTTGGAATCCTAAATTTACTAAGCAGACTTGTGTTAGAATTGGGCTAATTTGTTCACAATGTTTCATCTAAATGGGCATACATTTAAAAATAGGGAATAATCCATAAATCAAAATATGAATAATAAATCAATAGCATTACATGCTTAAGTCTCAGGCAGATACTAATAGCTTTGTGCAAAGCATTAAAATATGTTTTTCTCCCTCCCGCTTCACAACATTGAAGCAGGAAATTGTGAACCTATTTTTTTAAGGCTGTAGATATGGATATGTATGTTACTTGAGGCAAGTTCTGTTTGGTTTTTTTGTTGATGTTTTTATTGCTGATTTTAATTTGTTTTTTTCTCCTCGAGTCCTATACTAAAGATGTGTATATAGAAATAGATATAAAGCTAAGATATAATCTCAATTTTTTCATACTCTGACTGGACAATCTGTACAACCCAGCATGTGAACCTATCAGGGATCCATGGATACCTGATCCCAGCTAAATAAACTCTGTGCATTCTTTCTATTGTGCCTAAAGCCCATGTCCCACTGCACCAATGGATGCAAAGAGGATGTAAAACGGACAAAAAAGCTTGCCATCCATTGTGCGATGCATCCATTGTATGTACTCACTGTTGTTATCGTGTTCTACGCTCTATACGTCAAACATCCGTCTACTGATATTTCATCTGCACAAAAAAGTTTTGAGCTGCACAAAACTTTTGAGCCAGATGAACTATTCTGTTACATGTATGATGTACCATCCGCAACCACATATGGAGCAACCAAATGTTTCTACGGCCCGTTTCATCCATTACACGTCCGCTGTATCCTCTTGGCATCCTCTTGGGGCATCCTCCACAACTCACATCTGCGCCCCTGCGAAAATGGAAAGAGGGAGGAAAGCGAAAGGTACACGGAACGTCCACACAGCTGTGAGTAGCACGGAAATAGGATTGTAAGCGGATGCATCTCGTAATATAAAGCTTTAAACGGGACAAACGTTATATATGGGACGTATCTCAGATATTTAGGAGTCTGGAGTATGCTTAGAGTATGTGGAAGAGACACTCCTTAATGGAAAACGATAATTCCCATAAAAGGGCGGAGGAAATCACCTGGATCTCAATATCAGTCAAGCAGCCCTGTGTGTACAGACCACTTCACCCTTGGTTTGGTCTACATCATCCACTGATTCTCCACCAGTGGATCATAACACAGTCCTTATGGTAGCTGCGGTCCATTCAACACCCAGAACCAAGCCTGTTCAGACGTTTCACCTTTTCTACGCAAGAGGAAAGAAGGGAACATCCAAGAGCCTGTGGGAGTCCGGATGATGGCTATCAGGAGAAGAGTGGAGTTTTGGACTGTATGACAAGCTGATGGTGTGAGCTGAGGAAGAAGACACTCGTGGCGCCAATTTTCCAGCCAAAAATTCATTAGGATGCTCACCAGCCATGTTTGACAAAATTGTTTGAGCGTCTTGGAACCCAGGTTGACCAAGCCGAACACCAACTTCCCATCCCAACCTGGACGCTGGACGAAGGTGGCACTGGACTCTGCACCACTTGCCTCTGGAAACCACATACAGAAACATGCATTATGCCTGGAGGGGCCACACAACACCATCAGCAAGGGTCAGAAGAGAAGTGGGCAGGCCATCATGGAAAGAATACGTGGAGGAGCTCCTCCAGTGCCCCACCACTAGGAAGAAGGCTGGAGGGAAACTTGCCAGAGAACAGTGGCTATCAGAGGTGGAACTTCCCAACAACTGTTGAGCCGTAGATGGGAAGCATGTTTGGCCTGCAAAGTCCAGCACAACTCAGGGCCTCTTATCACAACAAACAAGGGCTTCTTCAGTATCATCTCTTTGCCATGTTTATATGCTGGACTACAATTCCGTTGTGACATCGATGCCTGTCAGGCAATGGGTCAGCTCAAGATGCCAGTATACAACACCAGTGACCTCAAGAGATGGCTGAACGCAACCTCATCATGGGTTTCCAGATCCTGACCCTATCCAAGACACACAAGATGTTGCCCTACTTCATCGTCGGGTGATGAGCCTTCTCCCTCAGAATCTATGTCATTGAAGCCCCACAGTTCCAAATACCTCACCCGGTGAGAGAGGATCTTCAACCTATAGGCTTCTAGGCAAGACGGGCGTGGTGGCAGAACAGCCTTTGGGCATCCTGCGTCAACTAGGTTCCAGGGTAACCTTCTTCACCACCATTGCAGCATCACCCAGGGACTGTGTGGAAGCTGTGCTGCATCCAGCCACAATCTCATGCGCACCCACTACCCAGGTTGCACAACAGACTTATGGATCATCAACAAGGGAATGGGGACATGGAGCCTGGCTGAATGGAGGCAAGGACTAAACCCTGAAGACACTGTGGATGTTGCAAGCCACCAACAAGCTTCACGTGGAGGGAAGAAGCCAGCGCACCTCCTGAAAACTTGTGCAACTCCCCATCTGCGAGCAGTGGAGTGGGCAAGACAGGATGGTAGATGCTTAATGGATGCTTCCTTGAGCCTGTTTCATCACACTTGATGAGATTGGTGCCTATGTTGTTGAGTGGCCCTTACAATGAATAGGGCATTAATAAAGAGCTTTGTTTATTTTGAAATGTGTTGATCAATGAATAAATTGTTATTGCATAAAAAAGGACCACATGATGTGGCAGCTGGAGGGGACCATACAGTCCCACTGTACTTGCCACTGGAACGGTTTATCAATCCCACAGCTATATCCTTACCCATCCCACAACTATTCCTTACCCATCCCACAGCATCCTTACCTATCCCACAAACTATCCTTTACCATCCCACAACTATCCTTTATTCCCATCCCACAAGTATCCTTACCACCCACAAGCATGCCAGAGACTTAACCCTTTTTTTCAAAGTTCTTTCACCAACACCTTATTAAGTAAATAAAATGAACCAAGTGTGTGAAGCCCAAAGATTAACCGTTTATTAATAACTGTCTTAAGTAAACCTGTAATTGACTTTATTAAAAAGCAAAATGAACCAAGTAAAGTGTCTTAAGCAAAGATTAAAGTGAACAGGGTAACAACTCAGTCTCTGGCACTATTCTCAGTCACTCTGAGGCATGTCCATGGTCTCAGCTGTCAAGTGGCCAGGGACTGTGGAGGTGGCTGTTGGCTGGAAGTGCTGGTCTGAGGCGCCATTGGGGTGCTTGCCCCGAGAGTACAACAGGGGATGGTGTGTGCAGGAAGCTCTCAGAGAGCTGACTCCAGTCCCGTGAGATTGAGGGGCCCTTCCTCAAGGACCTGGGATGTCAGGCACAATACTGATGACAGATTTTCTGTTGAGGGCTTGGCTGTGGGGTGGAGGAAGTGAGGAGTGTAGTGGGGCTGTCTGGTCTGCAGCTGGGTGAGGTGAGGCGTCTGTGGCGTGCGATGTACCTGGGCCTGGACTGGGAAGGGCTGCCTCTGCTGTGGAACTCCTAGTACTCGTAGGCCTTGGTAGGTGAGGGCTGTTGAAAGCCATGGAAGGGCTGTGATATTTGCCTAGGGTAGAGAAAGCAGTCCTGGATTGGTCGGAGCAGGTTCAGCTGGGCCTGGAAGGTGGTGCAGCAGTGCTGTTATCTTCTCCTTCATCACCTGGTACTGGGCCTTGGGTAGGTCCATGAGGTCTGGCTCACGTAGTGATGAAGGCTTGTGGTTCGATGATGGTAGTCGCTGTGGAGAGAGAAGATCTGTGCTGGATTTGATTTGTGCCCTGATCTCCAAGAGGACAGTGTGGCTCTGTCCCTCCAGTCTGCCTCTCTGCCTGCTTTCTGTGGAGGATGGAGCTGGGGTGGGGGGTGGGTTTGTCTCTGGCTGCTGCTTCTTCTTACTCCATTTGAGACAGGGGATCCTCCACGTCCTTCGCATGGGGAGTGCAGCTGTCGGGGGGGGTCTCTTGCCTGGGGCCCTCCAAAGACACCTGCCTTGACACGGTAGCTGTCTCCTGGCCTGCGAAGAGGACTGGCTTTCTGTGGGCTGTCTGAGGGAGCAGGGTTGACAGAGGGCTGCTCCTCAGTGGCAGACCTCACCCTCCAGGAAGCTGCACTTGGCCATTGATGTACATCTCCCATACCGGTCAGTGAGCTTGACAGTGGCCTGCCCAGATTTCTTCAGGTGCAGCTTGCCATGCCTGGTGTGCATGTTGCTCCACCATCCCAGGAGTACATCTGCAGTGTAGCCCAGGCTTCTCTGTCTTGTCTCTCCATGCTGCCTGCTTTCTCTTGGTGTCACCATAGAGTCTGTGGTTCTTTCTCCACAAGTACTCGTTCTCCCTCAGCCATTCCAGCACCTCCTCCTCATGGTCCTTAGAAATGGAGTACTGTTTTTCTCTCCCTTCTCCTTCCCTGCCTCTTCCTCCCTCTGGCAGGGGCTTCGGGGCCTTCAGCAGCAGGGCTTTTGAGGGCCTTGGGGCGGTCCACCACACCAGCAGCAGCAGGAGAAGCACCAGCAGCAGCAACACCAGCAGGAGAAGCACCAGCACCACCAACAGCACCAGCAGCAGGAGAAGCACCACCAGCCAGCAACACCACCACCACCAGCAGCAGAAGCCATCAGCAGCTTCAGAGTCAGCGCCAGGGTGGTTCTGTCCTTCTTGCCTTCTTGGATGGCAGGAGTAGGCAAAGGCTCCCTCTTCTCCCCATGGTGTTCTCTCAAGATGTCTCTGGCAGCAGGTCTTTCCTCTGAATGGTGACTGCTTGCGAGCTACATCCTTTATATTCACGGATCTCCGCAATTTCATCCTCCCCGCATGCGCCAGTGAATGCTTTGCATCTGCTATGCATCCGCTATGCATCCGCTATGCATCCTATTAGGCGTGTCCTTGATGCATCCGCCGGTCATCCGCTACGCATCCGCCTCCTTCCGCCTACACATCCGGCGCTTCACTATTCATCCCCCGGAAGCCCTTCAGATGTGTTGTTCCATCCGCTTCCATCCGCTTTCCATCCACGCTATGCTTCCTCCGCTAGGCTTCCTATGAACATCCGCTTACCATCCTCGCTACATACTACCCCCGTCCGTTCCTTTCCATTGTTTTCCATTCTGTTTATGCAAATTTTCGCCACTTTTGAGAGCAGATAACAACGGATGGAGCCACCCCCAAAATTTTGCTCGTCCACTGTGTCCTTTTTACATACGTTTTGCATCCGTCAGCCAGTGTGACCTAGCCTTAAGGCGTCAAGCTTTTCTAGCTAGAACAGGAAAAAGTTTTGGCTTGGCTCTAATGTAGAGGACAGTTTAACAATTCTGGTCTAATTCATGAGTTGTTAAACTGTCATTAGAGCTAAGCAAAAACTTTCTCCTGCTCTATCTAAAAAAGCTTAACTTGCTGGATAGACAACCCAGGGAAGTTGTGGTTAATTGGAGAGAAACTAGATTAGGCATCTAGCTAATTTCACCTACTGGCCAAGCAGTAGATAAGGACCAATAGACTTTTCTAAAACAGCTAACACTCTTATTGATGAATGTCTGGTTCCCGTTGTTGCTGTAAGTTGCTTTATTATTTTTTACACCACTTTTTACAACACTAGACTGAAATTCAGAGTTTTTCATAGAAGATAGTATACTAAACTCCCCATTGACATATTTGACTTTTTACAGATTACAAGCTTTACAGAGACTGAAAATAGTAGGGACATCATCACACGAACAGTCACACACACAAGTCACGTGAGATTAAATACTGCACATTTCAAAGGGCTGACTAATTTTCAAGATGCAGATAAATCAAACCATTCTTCCTGCAAAGGCTGATGTTTTCTAGACAATAAATTGCCTTGAAATGCAATAAAAGGAAGAAAAAATAGTAATTGTGATAAACCTGGGTCAATCTACTTTTCTCCATCTTTATCCCAGTAATTTGGGTACTATGAAGGTTTAGTTTACTGAAGTGCTTTGCTGATGTACAACAGAGCAATTTTCTGTTAAATGCTTTCATACCATTTTACATCTTACCATGCAGAAACCAGTACAGCCTATGATATGTTGGAATGATATTGGGAGGCGGGCAGAGGTTCTGCCTAGGAAACAACAGATAACAAAGGAAGCACACATCTGCACAATGGAATGAGAAATAAATTCAAAAAGGATCCTCCCTAATTGATCAGGCCGTAAAAAAATCATCGTAAAAAAAGATGTATACTTTCAGACTTGCAAGATTCTATTAATTTAGCTTCAGAGTGAAGTAGAATTGGCTCATCTGGTCAAGTTTCCTGTCTGGTCTACCTGGGAAGGATGTCTCCATCCACAAAATTAGTACCTTGACAATCTAAAGTACTTGAATATTGTGAAATTGTAGGATTTCTGTTGTTGAAGAAAGAAGAAGCTTATCAAAAAAAGTAGCCTGTCTGTTCATGACTTCACTGAAATTAACTTTTTATTTTCTGATACTTATTTAATGTAATTAATAATAGTGGTGGGGATGATTGAGTGCAATATAAAGACAAATTCCTTGTGTGTCCAATCACACTTGGCCAATAAAAATTCTATTCTATTCTATTCTATTCTATTCGGCATCTATATAAATGCCAGATTTGCAGCAAATGACAGATTTTTTTTTGTTTTTAAAAATAATACAAATATATAAATAAGAAACATGCATGTATTATGTCTCTTCACTGTTGCTTTGTTTCTTATAAATAACATTACTTTTTCATATTCTTTTGAGACAGCATCTGGCTAGTACTTGTTCACATTTTTTCATTTTTTTGTTTCAAAATATAATTGTTATTAAGAATTTTAATTACAATATTGGAAACTTAAACTAAATATAGAGAAAAAAAGAATAAAAAATTCAAGAAAATATAAAGAATCGGTTTATATAATATAAAATGGTAAAAAGAAAGGAAATATAAAAGAAGTGACTTCTAACCTTCATCACAACAGCTGTAAACAAATTTAGTAACTCTTCACCTCCCATAAAGTTAAAAAGATATTTCTTCATCTTATATCCCATCCTTTACCTATAAGCAAATCCATAAACATAAGCTTTTTGAGTCCTAATGTCAATAAAAGGACTGTAAAGAAATCGTTGGAGGGGGGAGTTTATTTTAATTTTGATCAAATAAACCAGATTCTTCCCTTTTACTTTTAACAATCTTAATCTTTAATTCAATCAAACATTGTTTTAGGAATTGAATTCTCATCTTTATAACTGCACAGATTTTTTTCAAGGCTTTAACAGGCTTCTTTTGTAGATACAATAAAAATAATGCACCTTGTATATGAAAATTACATTCCTCTCCCTTTTCTTTGTACTACTCATTATAGTTATGGAATGTTTTAGTTCCATGATTTTTTGTTGCCAAAAAATCCTTTATATGGATATATGATCTCATCTTCTCTTTGTCTTGTTTGAAATGTTGATGACATTATATTAGGTTAATACAATGTTATGGATTCAAGAAATGAATATGTTCTTAACGATCTGATCAGATAATTGTGAGATTAACCCTAAAGAAGCTTATTTGGCATTCACTTTGTTATAATTTTGGTGTTCTTACCCCATTTTTAATCTTGTGGATAAAAAAAATAAAGAACTATTGAGAGAACAATACAATTTAGACACACAGAAGATTACAGTTTTTTTTTTTTAATTTTATTGTAATTTTATTTAAATTTTTATTATTCACTTGTGGCAAAATAAGTGACATGATTAGCAGAAAGCCTTCAAATAAACAGATGCAAATGCTGTCTTATTTTCATTCATCACAATACTTCAGAAAATTTTGGTTATGTAATACTGGATAGCTGGCGTATGTTTAATATTTTTGTTTGGTGTTCTTAAAATTCTCTTCCAAACTGTGAAGTAAAATTTACATGTTGTGTAAAACATTCTCAACTCTAAATCATTTTTTATGTTTTGCAATTGTAGTTGTTTCTTGTCACTGTTACTGGTTGCTGCTGTGGTCTGGAAAATCAAGCAAACCTGTTGGGCTTCTCGACGGAGAGAGGTATGAATATTATTTTCACTTTTTTCCCCTCCTTTACTCAGAGAGAATTCGAAACATTCAATCTGCCTGTCATGCTTGTGAAACTTCTTTCTTGTGGATGTTGTTTTTTAAAAATGCCAGAACATCACATTTTTTTTGCATATGGAAATGTAGTTAGTTTGGTATATGTTAGATTCTTTAAAAATACCATTTCTACTTTTGAATTGTTCCTTTTAAATTAAGCCTAATCCTGGCCATTTCTCAGTCGACAAATATCTATTAATTTGAAGGACTTTTTTTAAAAAAGAAAATCTTATACTTAGATATACAACCACTAATTTCTTACTTTTAGTCTGGTTTCAAATGTATAATTTATTACTGTATTAAATATGTGGTTATGGAAGTTGTGTATCTGTAGATTTTTGTATTACTGTATTCTCTTTTCATATAAGTAGAATGAGACTGAATTCAATGGACTCACCTCTGTCTCACTATTCCCCTTGAATTTATCTGCATCCTTACCAACATTTTATGAAAAGAGAAAACTTGATAGAGATTATTAATTCATACTCCACAAGATTTAAAATCATGCAGGGAGTATGTAATTCCTTCCAACTCCCACCAAGGTGGGATGAACCAAGTAATAAAGGTGATCACATCACACAGTTTCAAAGGATTAGCCGGTGACATCACTATGTCTGGGTGGGGAAATATCCAGTTAGACCTCCTTCCATGTCTCCTACAAAGAAATGGTACCTATTTATCTTATGCTTTCAAACTGCTAGGTAGGCAGGAGCTGAGCAAATGATGGGAACTCACCCCAACACACAGAAGGCTTGTTCTGATATTCAAGATATCTATAAAAATATATCTCATATCTTTTTATAATAGTAATCACATTTTTAATTTTTCTAATTTTTTATTTTTCTGACATTTTTCATTATGTCAGTTTTTATAAAACAGGTCAATAATGTGACCGACCTGATTGTATGACCTTTTTGTAGCGGTCGTTAAGTGACTTTGGTGATCATAAAGTGAACCAGTGGTTTTCTATGGGAATGGTTTTGCCATCAAAACTGTTATAAAATGTTATCATATGAATGTGGGATGCTGAAAATGGCCAAATGTTGCTGGTCACTTTGGTTATGTGACCATGAATGGGGCTTGATGTTCAGAAATTTGGATTGAGATCTTAAGCAAGCAGTCGCAAATTGAGGACTACCTGTATTTTTTTTCTGGGAACTTTCAGAACTTCTAAGAAAAGAATGTTGGTTCTCACAAGGAATGGTTTGTGCTTTTGTGGAGATGGGTACTAGACTCACGTCAAGAAGATACAATATATTTATTTCTTCAGCAGGGTGCAGTAGGAAAACACTTTAAGTTTTGATAGATACTCTTAATAGCATTTAGCACCAGTTACATATAATCAGAATAAAATTGTGCTAATGATTAATTATAAGAGACTACAAAAATGTTTTACTTTATGATTTATCTATTTTTATGCCTCTGAAGAGACATGTCTTTAAGTTAATATATTCTATACCCTTTTTGTAATTTTGCCAGTAATAGATAATTACTGGAGAAGGGTAATGGTGATAATGTCATTTATCCATTATCTTAATTACTTTAATTAGACCTATTTATAATATTTTTAATATAGAGAAATTAATAGTATTTTGTACTCTTGAAGAAAATATTTAATCTCAAGAAAATTGATTCACAAGTGGTATATTGATGTACAATCAAGATCTTGCACCGCTTAATAAACTTTGAACAAATATTATACTGGAAAAGTTAATGCTTTAAAAGCTTACTGATTCAGGAATTCAGCCTTTTCAAAGATTCAGGTGGAAGATCACCTTCAAGCTGATTGGTGAACAAGAAAATATGTTTTTTTTCTGATGCCTGGAACTCATATGTTAACCTTAAAGTAAGCCAGTTATAACTTTATGAACAACTCCCATCCCATCCCAACCTTTGGACAGATTATGTGCACATAATTTATAAAATTATTTACTCTTGTGTGATCTTTGGCAACACACCAGCTTCAAGTTGTATCTTTGGTTACGATATGTGTTCACTATCTGTTAGTATATCTAGCAAGAACATACACATACAAACATTTCTATTTAATGGTGCTTCTTTTGGAAAAGGACTTGAAATAACTGTGTTTACTCAATTTAATATGACCACTTGTATCTTACTACCATTTGCACTATTACTAAGGAACTTCTGAAATTCCCAGAATTTTTACATGGGTGGCCATACAAATCTTTCAAATAAAAGTAATCTGATGTTATTGTTTTGCTTAAAATTTATATGATTCTGATATGATAATAAACTCAATTGAAATTTTAGTTAATTCTAATTGGTGTACAGCTATATTAGACAAAAAGAATCAAAAAATTCAACATTGTTAGTTATTGTATATAAAAAACTAAGCAATAATTGTGGAGAAAAGCATAATCCATGGAGTCTACTTAGTCCATCAGTTCTACACCAGTACAGTATAAAAATACCAAGACATACTTGTACTAATTTATAATAGAATAAATTAATAGAATTATTAAATGAGAAAAAGTGGGACAAAAATGGGTGCAGACGATTAATTGATGAATACAGCCTATCCATTTGAAAAACAATGTCCCTTACTGTAAATCCAGCAAGTATATCAATTCCAACATGTAATAATATTATGCTTCAAGTATATGTGGAGATGCAAACTAGTAAAAGCAAGAGTAATATAGCTGGGCTTAGGCTGCTGAAAAATATATATCAGAAAGGTGTAATATAACAGGAAACAGGTTAATAAATGGTTCGTTTTAGATTAAAAACAAGTGCTACAACAGGCAGTCATCTTGCTTCATAAAAAATATTTTTTTTCTAAATCTGATTCAGGGAATTTTCAGACCCAAACTCTTCATTTATTGCATGTCCTTTATTGCATGCAATCAGCAGACAGATATTCAGAAACTGAATGTTTAGTGTCAGAAAATAGAAAAATTATGTATTGTTATGTAATAAAAATTTGGTGTTCACTTCTTATTCATTCAATATTGCAGAGGCAAAAGATTCACATTTTTCATAATGATAAAATTGATAAATTGTAAAAGTAAAAAGTTGAGTTAAGGTCTTTTTTGTTTTTGCTTTCTACTTGAGTTTTTTGATAAATCAAGCATATTTATATACAGGAAAGTATGTTTTAATACTGGAAATTGTGCATAGAAGAGTTCTTCAACAGTACAAACACTTAGATCTACCCACTATTATTAATAAACTTAAGCCCCTGTAACACTGCACCAACGGATGGAAAGAGGATGTAAAACGGACAAAAAAGCTTGCCATCCATTGGTTAACGCGATGTATCT
>BHFT01011275.1:0-18007 GCA_004320025.1 Laticauda laticaudata
TAACCTGATTGGCTGAAACGAACTACACTGTGATTGGCTGAGACGCACAATGGTGATTGGTTAGTAAGGAATCTCCCATGATTGGACGAACCGATCGTGGGAGATTCAGAAAGCTGTCATTGGGTACGAGCCACTGGCTAGCTCTATAAGAAGAGCTGCCGTGGCTTGCTAAAGGCTACACAGATCTGTACCTTGAATAAAGAGCTGAAGTTACACTGGTCTCCTCTCTCCTGATTTCCTGCGCTTTTACACATTGTGATCATGGGACTGACTGTAAATGCGAACTGGTTGCCAAGCATCCAAATTGCAACCATAGTTGTAAGTACAAGTACAACAGTTTTTTTTGAAAACCTTGTAATTTTGAACAGGTGTTAAAGGAATGGTTGTAAATTGAGGATTATCTATATAGGGAACCACTTCCAAAGGTGGGTCCAGCTGCTGCTGAACTTTAACCTCTAAAAGTTCCTGCCAGCCTAGCCAGTCTTAGGAAAGGCTGGGTCTTGTAGTTCAGCCATATTGAAAGAAAACATAAATTCATCTTGTTGATTTGGATCAATCAGGATAATTAGATTTTAAAACATGGACTAGAAATTGCATGGTTTGCAACTCTTGTAGTGAAATTACAGTGCAAGGTTGGGATGGTAAGGATATAAACACTGAAGAACCTTTGAAGCTATGTGGGGGGAAAAGCCATTTTCTGATTTGTTGGGGAATTTGTTGGGGAATTTGGGGAATCATTAAAATATATTCAATTTCCAGTAACCTCCTCCCTTCTTTAAATCTATTCTGTTTTAGGAACATTGATAATTGGTGCAACTATTATGAATGGTATATTTCTTCAATGCAAAAGTAGAATTTAAAAGTAGAATTATCTGACAATAGTTAATGCTTACTGATTGAATTTATTTTAAAATGTTTTTTTTAAACTTTCTTTTGTCACTCCCGGTTTTGTGTTTGTCCCAAAAAAGTCCTTTGAAACCGAATTGAGAGGAGGTCTGCTAACAGATGTCCCCCACAGCAGAATTATTATTACTTCGTTTTGGGGTGAAATTGGCAGAAATTTCACTCTCTTGTCATTTTCATTAGGGACAGAAATACATTTGCACTGCAAATTTGGGTTGCACCACTTTGGTTACGCAGCAACTCTTGAGGATTTGATTTTTTTAGACAATTTTTTTTCATCCCATAAGTTAAGACAGGTAGTCCTCAACTTATGACCATTTGGTTAGTGACCATTTAAAGTTACAATAGTACTAAAAATGGGATTTACGATTGGTGCATGCACTTAAGATATGTTGCAGAACCCCAAAGTCATGTGATCAAAATTTAGGTCCTTTGCAATGTCGTGTAGATAGATAGAATTCTTTATTGGCCAAATGTGATTGGACAGAAAGGAATTTATTTTGGTGCAAATGCTCTCAGTGTACATAAAAAGAAATATACATTCATCAAAAGTCTAGAATCATCAGATACAATACTTAATAATAGTCATAGGGTACAAATAAAAGGCCTGTCACATAGGCCGACGGATGCAAAACGTATGTAAAAAGGACACAGCGGACGAGAAAATTTTCCATCCGTTGTATACATTTTTTTTTTTTTTTTTTTTTTTTTTTTTTTTTTTTTTTTTTTTTTTTTTTTTTTATCGCTCTCGAAAAGTGCCCCGAATTTGCAAAGCAGAGCGGACAACAACGGAAAGGAAGACGGGGGGGACGAGCTAGCCAGGATGTAAAGTGGATGCTCCACGGAAGCCTAGCGGATGGAAGCGGATGGCACATCCGCAGGGCTTCGCGGGAGGCACAGCAAAGCGGACGCGCAAACGGAAGGAGCGGCATGAGATGTACGGATGCTAGAGGATGAAGCGGATGCAGAGGCGGAAGCCAAGCGGATGCCTAGCGGATGCCTAGCAGATGCAAAGCGTTCACTGCGGCATGCGGGAGGATGCATTGTGTCAGCCCGGCGGATATAAAGGGATGCAGCTCGCAAGCAAGTCACCATTCAGAGAAAAGACCTTGCTGCCGACACAGCTCCAGCCAGCCAACAACCATGGGGAAGAAGAGGAAGCCTGTGCCATGTGCTGCAGCCCTGCAAGAAGGACAGGGCCACCAATCCCACTCCTAGCCTGACTCTGCTTCTGCTGGGGCTTCTGCTGCTCGGCGACTCTTGCTGGTGCTGACTTCTCTGCTGGCTGCTCGATGGTGCTGGGGTCTGCTGGTGGCTTACTCTGGCTGGCGGCTGCTCTAGTGCTGGTAGCTTCTGCTGGTGCTTCTACTCTGCTGGCGCTGCCTCAGAACATCTGTTATCGTCTTGGGACTGACACCCATGTAATGGAAGGAAGGGGCTCTCAACATCACAGGACTGAGCCAACTCTCTGAGAGCTTTCTCCACACACCATCCCCAGTTGTCTCTCGGGGCAGGCACCCCAATGGCGCCTCAGCCAGCACTCCAGCAGCAGCCTACCTCCACAGGCATCCTGGACCTTCACTGCCTGAGACTATGGGGCACGCCTCAGAGTGACTGAGAAGAGTGCCAGAGACTGGGTTGCTACCTGATGACTTTATCTTGCTTGGGACATTTGGGTCCATTTTCTTTGAGCAGTTTGTATTAATAAAGTTTATCTTTGCTTCACACACTTGTCAGTTCTTTTAGTCAAATAAGTCTTGGTGGAACTTTTAAATGGTTTTAAGCCTTTGCATGCTTGTGGATGGGTTAAGATAGCTGTGGGATGGCAGGGATATCCTTTGGGATGGGTAATAGCTGTGGGATGGGCAGGGATACCTGTGGGATGGGTAATAGCTGAGGGATGGGCAGGGATAACCTTTGGGATGGGTAATAGCTATGGGATGGGCAGGCGGATACTGTGGGATGGGTAATACCTGTGGGATGGGCAGGCGGATACCTGTTGATGGGTAATAGCTGTGGGATGGGTTAGGATATCTGTGGGATGGGTAATAGCTGTGGGATAGATAAACCTCCAGTGCAGGAGGGACTGTATGCAGTGGAGCTGTATGGTCCACCCTCCAGGTGCCACACCTTTGCGCTTTGTTTACAATAACAATTTAATCATTGATCCACACATTTCAACATAAACACAATTCTTTATATAAATGCCCTGTTCATTGTAGGACCACTCCAACAGTACATGGCAGCAATCTCATCAGTGTCATGAGACAGGCTGAAGGAAGCATCCATTAATACATCTACCATCCTGTCTTGCCACTCCACTGTTCACGCTGGGGAGTGCACCAGTTTGTTTCAGGAGGTTGCGCGTGCTTCTTGCCTTCACGTGAAGCTCTGTTGGGGCGCTTGCACATCCCAGTGTCTGTCAGTTTCGCCCTTGCCTCCATTCACCAGGCTCCATGTCCCCATTGCCTTGTTGGAGTCACAGAGCCTGTTCGGCAAGACTGGGTAGCGAGTGCGCATGAGATGTGGCAGGATGCACAGCAAGCTTCCACGATCCTCCTCACGGTCTGTGGGGTGATGCATGGTGGTGCAGACAGTACCTGGAACCTGTTTGCCAGGATGCCAAAAGGCGTTTCTCCACCCCCGCCTTGCGCCTGGACAGCCTGTAGTTGAAGATCCTCTCTCATGGTGAGGCATCTGGAAGTGTAGGGCTTCATGAGGTAGGTTCTGACTGGGAGAAGGCGTCATCCCCCACGATGGAAGTAGGGCACAATCTTGTGTGTCGTTAGGCAGGTGGTCTGGATCTGGGAACGCCATGATGAGGTTGCATTCCAGCCCCTCCTTGAGGTGACTGGCGTTGTATACCTGGGCATCTGAAGCTGACCCGTATGCCTAGCATCGATGTAACATGAACTTGTAGTAGCATGCGACCATGCAAAGAGGATGATGCTGAAGAAGCCTTGTTGTTGTGATAATGTGGACACCTGACCTTGGCTGCAGCTTTGCAGGCCATGTGCTTGCCATCTATGGCTCCCAACGGTGTGGGGGAAGTTCCACTTCTGATATCAACTGCTCTGCAACTTTCTCCAGCGCTTCTTCAGTGGAGGGGCACTGGAGGAGCTCCTCCAGGTATTCTTCGGCAGATGGCCTGCACCACTTCTCTGACCACAATGCTGATGGTGTGTGTGGCAAAACCTCCAGCCATACTGCATGTTTCTGTATGTGGTTCCAGAGGCCAAGTGGCGCAGAGTGAGGCCACCTTGAGCCCAGGTTCCAGCTGGGCCAGAAGTTGGTGTTTGCCTTGGTCAACCTGGGTCTCAGCCGCTCCACAACTTCGTCAAACATGGCTGGCGGCATCATGAAGTTCTGGAATGCACAAGTGTCCTTCGTTCCTATCAGCTCCACCTATCAGCTTGTTATACAGTCCGTACTCTGCTCTTCTCGCGATCCATCTTCAGACGCCAGAACACTTCCTTTTTCTCATGTAGAACAAGTGAAAGAGCCATGTAGAAGGCTTCGCACTGTTGTAGAACGATGGTGGGCTACCAAAGGAGTGTGTGACGATCCCATGGTGGAGATGACTGGATGCTGTGGAAGAGCAAGAGCCAGATGAAGGCTGAAGAGGTCTGCACAGCAGGGCTGCTGAACTGAAAGTGAAGATCCAGGTGAGTTCCTCCCCCTTTTTATAGGAAATATAGGTTTTCCACGGGGTGTCCTTTGCATCCTCTAGGCATCCTGCAGACATCCTAAATATCCGAGATACATCCCCTATGCGAAGTTTTTTTCCATTTTAATGCTTTGTATGCGAGCTGCATCCGCTTTCATCCTTTCTCCGTCCGTGCTACTAACGCTGTGTGTCCGTTCCGTGTCCATTTCGCTTCCTGTGTCCGTTTCCGCTGGAGCGGTGCGAGTTGCACCGAATGCACAGCGATGCCTAGCGGATATAGTGGATGCGTAACGGATGACGATAGACGTCTAACGGATTTTCCCCATATGCGTAGGCGGATGTCTATCGGACGCGTTGGTATACATTTTCTGCTTAAAAAAGTTTTGTGCAGCTCAAAACTTTTTGAGCGAATGAAATGTCAGTAGACGGATGCTCGGATGGATAGAGAGGATGAACCAATTGACGGCAGAGTACAGAACGGAAGCATCGCGTTAACCAATGGATGGCAAGTGTTTCTCTCCGTTTTACATCCTCTTTGCATCCTTTGGTGCTGTGTGACGGGCTTAAGGAATCAAGTCATACTAGGAAACAATCAATATAAATTGTAAGGATACAAGCAACAAAGTTACAGTCATAACGTTACAAGTGGGAGGGGATGGGTGATAAGAAGTGATGAGAAGATTAAAAGTGATATTAGTCCAGACTTTGTAAATAGTTGGATAGTTTTGAGGGAATTATTTGTTTAGCAGAGTGATGTAGTTTGGGAAAAAAGTGTTCTTGTGTCTAGTTATTCTGGTCTGCAGTGCTCTATAGCGTTGTTTTGAGGGAAAGAGTTGAAACAGTTTCCCTCTGGGAAGTGAGGGGTCTGTAAATATTTTCACAATCCTCTTTTTGACTTGTGCAGTATATACAGGTCCTCCATGGAAGGCAGATTGGTAGTAATTTTTTTTTTGTATTTACAATGATTGCAGTTTTCCAGGGTCACATTGTTGCCATTTACGATCTGTTCAGGTGGTTTCTGATAAGCAAAGCCAATGCAGGATGCCAGATTTGCTTAGTGAACACATGATTCACTTAACAAATTCATTGATTTGCTTAACAGCCATGACAGGAAAATAGTTGAGTATGACTGACTTTAACAACTGCTTCCCTTAGGAACAGAAATTCTGGTCCCAAATTGCGGCTGTAAATAAACAATTATCTATAAGAAACATGGGGCAGGAAGGGTAGTAATTCATGAGAATCTTGCATTTTTATATTATATTCATTATTCTAAAAGAAAATATTTCACTGGGTGGTATTTTTATTTCCCTTGCCAATTTTTCAATTTCTCATTTTTAAGAAAGAGGTCCATTAAAAAAAAGGATAGAAGCAGAAAAAACAGTTCTATCTTTAAATTATTTTCCCAAGTTCAACAGGAAGTTGGAGATCTGCATGGAAGTGAGAGGGTTGACTCCCAGAATTTCACTCCCATTGTAGTTTTGCTACTGTATATAGAACCAAAATTTTGTTTGGGACAATTGTTGATCAAGTAGGTATCTAAAACAGTATTTCCTAACCATGACAACTTTTAGCAAGTGTGGATGTCAACTCCCAGAATTCCCCAGCCAATATGAATTCTGGGAGTTGAACACCAAACTGTTTAAAATTATCAAGTTTGGGGCACACTGAACAACAAAAAACATTTTGCAATCAACTTTATCCTGTAAAAAGTAGAATTAATTGGCTCAGTGGCTAAGGCACTCAACTTGTTGATCAAAAAGGTGGGCAGTTTGATGGTTCAAATCCCTAGCATTGCGTAAAGGAGTGAGCTCCCATTAATTGTCCCAGCTTCTGTCAACCTGGCAGTTTGAAAGCATGTAAAAATGCAAGTAGAAAAATAGGGACCCCTTTGGTGGGAAGGTAACAGCGTTTCGTGCACCTTCGGCGTTTTGTCATGCCGACCACATGACCACAGAGACGTCTTCAGAGAGCACTGACTGTTCAGCTTTGTAACTGAGATGAGCACCGCCCTCTAGAGCCAGAAACGACTAGCACGTATGTGCAAGGGTAACCTTTACCTTTACCTTTACCCTAACCTAGTCTTGCTCCAGTTAGGTGCTTCTGTTAATCCATGCCTTTAGCTCTCAGAAGGAAGGTCAGATGATGCCTTGAAATCCCTCAATTAGGGACCTTTTGTGTATGTGTTTATGTACGTGCACAGCATTGGTCTTTCTTCCTCTTCCTGTGTGCACAATCTCTGCCATGTACTCATAAGCACTTCCTGTAGCTGCATTAGTGTGTGTTCTATATGCATGTATGTTTGTCCCTGTGCAAATCTTGGTGCTTGGCAAAATCTGAGATTTCCTTTTCCTCTCTGCTGCCAAAGATGTGACTCACTTGCTGAATTTTCCTGCAGCTGTCCCTGCAAAGTTCTTGCATAATTATTCAGTGTGAATGCTCCCTCAGCAGCCTTCAGAGGACCACGCAAGAGATTTGTCCTTCCTGACCGCATAAAACCACAACAGAAACCTAAACAAAGGCTGATCTAGGCAGTTTCCCAGTTGAAGAGATTTTCAAAATAGTTGTCAATATTGCTTATACTTGTTGGGGATGAAGGGGCAAGATTTTTTTTTCTTTCCTCCCCTTAAAAAAATATTTTTCTGCAATTTTTATATTCTTTAAACTGTACAGGTAATCTTTGACTTACAACCAAAATTGAACTCAACATTTCCATTGCTAAGCAAGTCAATTGTTAAGTGGTCCTGAAGTAAATCTGGCTATCCTCCCACTGATTTGCTTGTGATCATGTGACCCCCAGGACAGTTGCGAAGCGGCTGAATTTTGATCATGTGACTGCAATGGTCATGTGAAAAACAATCACAAGCCACTTTTTTCAATGCCATTGTAATCTTGAATGGTCATGAAGCAAACAGTTGTAATTTGAGAACTACCTGTATTTTTTATATATACTATAGAGATGCATTGGTTTTTATCTGTATAATATATTATTCAATAAAATTATTGGACAGGCAGTTTTCCTCATTTTTTCCCCAAATTTTTTTATTTCAAACTACATATAGCAACTATACAGTAACAGTGTGGCATCAATATATCATACATCTCTCATTGCATATATTCATATTAATTCATATTTCTTCAGTATTTATTTTCAACCTTATTCTCTCCAAATGCCTACCACCATATCAGTTAAACATATTTAGTAATTCCATTATTCAATTTTCTCCATTTTCATTTTATTATTTTTTAAATAAAAAATTCTCATTTGGCAAGCAGTGTGGTTCCAGATTTTACATCTCAATACAAACATGACCATAGTTACCTATTCATTTTATTTGTTTAATTTCATTTTATGTCATCCTTATCATTATTAAATATTAAGCTTATCCAATCCCAATTCATGTTCTCTTATCTTATTTTATAATATTATCTTATTTTTCAATATTATCTAAAATTCTCATCTCCTTTCTATTATCATTTCTCATATTATTTTTTTCTGTCACATTTGTCATTTTATCAATCCTCATCTGTAAATATAATTGTCCCCTCGATTTAATAGTTCAAGCCAATCACCTTCATTCTTCCTTAATATCAATCTTCCTATCTAGTATAAAAACACAAATATGTATCTTTTACTCAGATTCCGCATTATATTTTCTTTATAAATCATCTATACATTACAAAATGCTACATATTTTCAATGCATTCTTATATATCCCAACACATTGCCTTATGGAATCCCCTTCCTTATCCCTTTTTTTTCCCCACCCATTATCTCTCACTCTTTGAACAGTGTACCTTCTTTTCATCCTTGTTTCTTTCCTGCTCCTTTGTTTTCTGGTCCTTTCTCTTAATTCCCTTTTTCCCCATTCTTATTCCCCTCCTTTTCTCATTCCAGTTATTAAACTTTNCCCTTCTAAGTTGGCTTCTTCTTTATAAAACTACTCCCCCTCTGGTTTATTATGTTCTTGTGTATGCTGAGTCACCATTTCTAATTTCTGTAGTACATAATTACATATTTCAAGTTTTATTTTTATCATATCCCTTGTATCTTGCATATCTGATCTTATATCTTGTGAGTCCAGTCTTATATCAACAAGTAGCTCCTCCATTATATCTTCTCCTTTTTTCTTTTTCTTTCCTCTTCCTTCATAGCTGAAATCCTCTTCTTTTGTAGATATATTCAATCCTAGAGTCCAGTATATTGTTTCAGCCAATATCTTTTGAGTTTATTTTCAACAATTCATATTCTTGAGCTTGATTCCGAATCCTCTAATTGGCCTCTCAGCTGTTTCCCAAATTACTAGCAATAGTAAAGTTCCTTTTATTTTCTTTCAAGTTCCAAAATCCAAAGTCTCAGAAAGACCAGACACTCATTTAAAAACATACCAAAATTTTCCTGTACCATCAGGTGGTGCTTTTGAGTCTTTTTCTTTTTAACTTTCTTTGTTGAATATAATATTTTTATTAAGTTCACTAATTTCAATCATTAGCTATTCTTTTCAACACACTCAATTCCAGCATTTAGTTATGTCTTTTAAATGCCCACAGTTCAATATCTGTCCAGTTTGATTTTTAAACCCTTGTTGTGTTAACGTATTTTCCTTTAAATTTCTCCTCCAGATTACTCCAATAAAATAGTCAAACTCAGTTTAAAGACCCATTTTCTTTCTCACTTTTTCTGGTCGCCGCTTCTACATACTTTCCTCCAAAATAGCACTTTAATTTGATACCGGGGTACTTTAAAGGTTATGTCCTTTGCCTGGTTCACATTCTGCTCGCTACTTCTCTCTCCAGCACAAGACTTAGTTTCCTGGAATGTTCTTTGTCTTCGTGGTGGCCATTTTAAGACCACCACTGCAGCTTGCCTTCGGGAGGGATTTTTCTGTCAGGGAGGGGAGTTGCGGCTCCCCTTGACCCTCCAGGCAATTTCCCCCTTCTTCACCACTTCACCATAGTGGCTCCGGTCTCAATCAGGACCTTCCCACAAGTGAGCTTGGGTGAAACTGCGCACGATTGTGGATTCCGCACCGACACCGACGAGGAACAAACTGGAAGTCCCTCATTTTTGATGATAGAATCTGAGCATTTTTTAAAATCAGTCTGCCTTTCATGGACTTTGGTCTGTTTTTCCAGAACTTTATTCTGCTACTTTTGCAGAGGTTTCAAAGTCTCAGAGAAGAACACAAGCAGAGCCTGTCAGGTATCCTTTTAAAAACGCCTGTCATGATTCCGGCACTTAACCCCATTTAAATCTTTCCATGGTCTTTTAGAGTTGCCAGCACCCAGATTAGGAACCAATACCATCATTAGTAGGATATAAAAATGAGGAGGGGTTTAGGGCTTCCGTTTTGCAGGGCTTCGGTGACAGGCAGGAATCCACGATCGTGCGCGGTTTCTGCCTGGGCTCGCCATCGGAACGCCCCAAGCCAGTTGGCTTCGGGGCTAAGCCACCCTGTAGAGGTTGGTGAAGATGGGGGAGACTCCAGCAGGGTTGTGAGGAAGCCGCATCTTTCTCCCCAGCTGGCTAAACTCCTTTCCCAAAGGCGGCAGAGCGGCAGTCAGAAATGGCACCTCAAGAAGCCTCATCCGGAAAAGAACGTGCAGGAGGAAGAAAGTGCTGAAGTGAAAGTTTTGGCTGACCAGGATAAGAAAAACAATTAAGGTATCCTGAAACTTAAACCCTAAAAAAAACAAAGGATACATTGCTCCCAAAGAAGACTCAGAAGAGCGAATGAAAGTGAAAAGGGAAGTTTTTTTTTTTCACTTCCTTCCTTATGTTGACAGCAAAGAGATGAATGAGAAAATTGGAAAAATCTGCTTTGGATCAACAGGTATCTAAACTGGAAATTTAATGCCAAGGGGATAATAAAGATTTCTGAAAATAAAAGGAAAAAAGAAAAAAAGAAAATTTTCTTTTGCTGTAAGTGGGAGGGAGAGGAAGGAAATAGAAAAAGATTTGGAAGGAGGAGATAGCCTGGAATCTAAAGAATCTAAGTTAAATTTTAACAGGATTACTAAAAAGATACATTTTAACCTGGAACTTTGTAACTAAATATTAACCCAGGAAGAGGAAAGTGAAAAAAGGAAAGAAAGTGTAAAAGGAAACAGCTTGTGTGTATTTGGATTGTTTGTGACTTTGGGACTCTTGGAATTATATTGGAAGGATTAAAAATACTCAGGTGGTTGTTTTAAAAGAAGAAGAAAAAAACAACAACAATGCCATCATTTGTGGACGATTGAAATATAGAATTTAAAAAATATAAGAAAGAAGAAAAAAGAAGGGAAGGGCTCTCTTGGTTCGTTTTTCAATTCTTAGAAATGGCGATTGTTACCTACAAAAACTACAAGAAAAGACTATGCACACAAGAAGATTGGGACAAAGAAGAAGCCATGCTTTAATGAATAAGTAACTTTACTTTGGGGAGAAAAGGGGAAAGAGAATGGAGAATTTGAGACCTAAAAAACAACCAAAAAAGGAAAAATAAGGTGAAAAGTGGATATAAACGTGAGAAAGCAACAGAAAAAGGGAATACAGAAAAGGGAAATTGAGGTGGAGAGACGAGGGTAAAAAGAGTCAGAGACAAGAAGCAAAGGAGGAGGGAAGAGAAGAGAAGAGAAGATACAAGGGTGTGAAGCAAGATGTAAAGAAACAGGATTTATTTAGAGATAATGGGTAAAAATTTAATTGAAAAGGGATTCTGCAGGTAACATATGATTGTATTGTTATATTTGTATTAGAAATAATATTAGAAGATTGGAAACAACGTATGATTCAGTGAAACATTTCTGAATAAAATAAATGTAATGAATTAAATGAAAGAATTAATTTAGAAAGTAATGGGAACATTTTAATGACATAAATGTTTTTAAAATGCAAGTGAAGTGCTGGGGCAGTAATCATGGAAAGTTCATAAGCGTTCCCATAGAAGCATGATACCCATTTGAAAGTAATGTGTTAAATGTTAAAATTTTAAATGAATATTAATATTAACAATAGATTAAATGTGTATGTTCATTGTTCTAATTATATTATATATTTATACTTTTTTTTTCTTTTTCTTTTTTAAAATGTAGTGTTTAGCTTCGATGTACTATGCAGAATCCAAATAGAAGTTACATTTTATATTAAGTGTTATAATTTTTAGGGGAAAGATATAAGGTGTCATACTCCAAATTAGTGACTACAGGAAGGAATTTTGTTTAAGGGAGAAAGATAATAGATAGCTGAAATAGGACAGACAAAGAATATATATAATGATCTGATGTTGAGATGACAAAATAAAATAAAATTAAGAAGGTTAAAGAGGGGAGAAACCATATAGAAAAGGTAGAATGGTAATAAGATTGGAATGGTATATAAAAGTGAGCATGAATTTGAATTTGATATCTGTACCAAAGAGATGTAACCTGGGATCAGGCTGCTTTCAGAAAAAGAGGTTTTGTTTTCATGTTTTGTGTTGTGTTTGTCAATGTTTGTTTTTAAAATCAATTAATTTTTTTTCCAAAAAAAAAAAGTATTAAAATTGGTAAGAATTGAGATTTGCGCTAAAAGGATATCGTGGGCTTGAAGTTAATAATAATCATAATATGATAGGGAAAGTTGATTAATATAATATGAATGTTAAATTTATATTCAAGAGGAAAAGATTAATATTCGTGCCACAAGATTATCAAGAGGAAAAGATTATATATATCGTGCACAAGAATTATGTACTAATTGACACATTGTACAATTGAAAGATTTTGTTGGTTTATGTTTGAATTTGTCTATGTTTGTTGTTAAAAATAAAAAAAAATACAAAAAAAATGAGGAAGGGTTTCAGTTGTATTGCAGTGGTCACCATCTTGGTTTTTTGGGCTCCTGCAGCAGAAAGTTCCACAGTTTAACTAAAAAGAATGTTAAAAAAGAATTCTTCATTGTTCCATATTTCGTTTATTTTAGTTTCATTCTGTCATGATGGGAAATAGGAAACCTTCTCTCCACAATATCCATGCATGCCGAATTGTAGAGACCTCTAAAGATAATCTTCAACTTATGACAGGTTGTTTAGTGACTGTTCAAAATGACAACCTGACCGAGAAAGGGGATTCATTGGAACATGTACTTGGAATGTGTTCCTCAAATTGTATGAATTAAACCTTTAATTTGGTCGCTAGCCATCTCTGTTTTGGAAGCCTTTCTGGGTTAGCATGCTAATTAAAATGGTTTTAATGAGCAGCTGGTGAACTGCACTCTGTTATTTAAATATGAGTAAGTGTTCATTTGAAGTACTGAAAGAAAATGTAAAGTGCTTTGCAGTATTGAAATCCTGACCACTTCTTATGTTTATTCATCATTAAAAGCAACTGAACACACAGGAATATCTCACATTTTTGCCCATGTAAGAGACAGAAAACTTGCGAAGAGGTTTGTGTCGGTCTTCCAGAGTGATCACTGTGGTTTGATTTTCATAGTATTTTTTATAAAATACTGATTTAACGATTCAAACACAAGAAGAATCTCATTAAGCCAAATGCAAGACATCTAAGGAACCAAATCAATGGGCAATGTTGGGCTTCAGGGTTTAGTGATCATGGTCTAGATCAGTGGTCCACGAGAACATTTTGGTGGTCTGCAGAAAAATTATTTGCATTTTTTATATGGCACTAAATCAGGGAAACTATGGCCCCTGGGTAGGATACATACAATTAATTTTCGTGTTGCTGCAGAGAATCTCCCCCTTTGGGGTCTTTTTGTGCGGGCCATAGGAGGGCAGAAATTCTAACTTGGGGTCTGCTTCAACCTCCTGGTATGGAGCTTTGGCAAAGGCTGGAGGGAAGTGCCACTGGTGACGAAGACCGGACGGCCTTGTTCTGACCATCTCAGCCCGCTCAGCCTCCAGGCGCTGGTACCTGGCCTTTCACTCCTGCAGGTCTTCCCTCTGCTTGAAAAGCCTATGCTCGTAGTCCTCAGTGAGGTGTTTCTGCTGAGCCTCCTTCTTGGTCAGATCCAATTAGAACTGAGCCAGCTCTTTTGCCAACTCTTTTTCATGGTGGTTGCTGAGTTCCAACAACTGTTTCCTGTTGGGACCCTAAAGAGCCCAGGTGGGCAGGCGAGGAGTGGCTGGGAGGGGAGGGGTAAGTAGAGGCTGGCGAGCTGCCCCTTGACATGAGTGACACCAAGTTGGCCATGCCTACCCAGTCACATGATCACCTATTCATGCCCACCCAGCCAGTCACTAGGCAGATCATATTAGTGGTCCATGAGATTTAAAATTATGAATTTAGTGGTCCCTGAAGTCTGAAAGGTTGGTGACCCTGATGTTTTCATGGGCAACTATGGCCGACAGCTTCAAAGGGTGAGGGTTAGGATGAGGAGCAAGGACAGGCCTGATTCCTGTCTTTATAGCCCAGTGCCCTGACTTTTGATTGGCCGTTAGTTGAACTGGTTTCCTGTTGGTTTGTGATTGGTTCTTTGGGTCTGATTCTGTTTGGTCGTTTTGATGGAATTGATTTCAAACAGCACCATCAAAACAACCAATGGATAAAATATTCAAAAATCTCTTCTCTACACCATGTTCGCTGAACCCTGAAGCTCAACACTGCCCAACAGATATTAGATATAAAAGCCTACATCAGTCTATTAAACCGGATAAAGATAATCTTCAATTGATGAACGATCATTTAGCTAGAGTCCAAAGTTTTGACCTACCTGGAAAATGGGAGTTGCAACCTGATTTTGAAATTCATTCCATTCCACTCAACTCCATTTCATTTCTTCTTGTTTTGCTTAATGACAGCTGCAAAAAAGATCATAAAATTGGGTTGGTTGCATGCAATGGTGGGATTCAATTTTTTTTTACTACCAGTTCTGTGGGTGTGGCTTGGTGGGCATGGCAGGGGAAGGATACTGTAAAATCTCCAGTCAGAGGTGGGATTTGCTGGTTCTCCGAACTACTCAAAATTTCCACTACTGGTTCTCCAGAACTGGTCAGAACCTGCTGAAGACCCATCTCTGGTTGCATGACTGATACATTTTATGATTCTCATATAACTGTAATTGACAGGCTCCATTATGGTTGTATGTTACTGCCTGTATTCTTCCTCTGTTTATCTGTATCTGTTTCTCTCTTTTATTTTTGCTTGCTGTGTTTTTTCTATTGTACTTCTTTTGGATTGAAAGATGCCACATTGCCAACTGTGGGCCACAATGGATGCAACAGTCATCAAATATGGGGAAATCCATGCCGTGCTCCATAGATCGGGCTACAATGTCCTCAATTTTCTCTTCTGTGTTTTAGATTGGGTTAGGAGGTGGGATTTGTTCCCATAGTCTTATTTGAAGACTTATATTGCAATTCTCATAATGTTTCCTCTACAAATTGTCAGAAATCTGGGCCAGTACCTTTGGGAAATGAATTAAATTTGGAAGGGAGATGTAAAGATATGACTTTGGGAGACAGGAGGAAGAGTTGTAGACCAGACAATGGTCAACTGAGTTTGCAGAAGGAATGGGGCTATGACAAAATTTCAGAAGGGACTCTTGCTAGTTTCTTCAGCTGTAAAGAATTGCAAGATTCTAGTAATGTAACCATACAATAAAATATAAAATAAATAGTTCATCTGTGTGTACTTCCCATACCCAAGAATACAGCTGCAATGGCGAATCTATACCATGCATGCTGGAAGTGGCATGCAGAGCCATCTCTCCGGGCACACCAGCCATCCCCTATTGCTCTTCTGTGTTCTGGCAGGTGCATGAGTGCTGGCCAGTTGGTCTTGCGCATAGGGGAGCACCAGAAACCGGAAGAGCAGCTCCCTGAAGCGCATACGCAAGCTGGCCAGCTGGTATTCGCACATGCATGTGTGTTAGAAACCAAAAGACCAGGTGGCCAGCACACATGTGCACGCCAAGAAGCTAAGTTTCCAGTTTCTGGTGTTCCTGCACATGTTTGTCAGGGAGCTGTTCTTCCGATTTTCTAAGCCAAAAAGGTTAGTCACTACTGGAATACAGAATAACAGAGATGGAAGGGACCTTGGAGATCTTCTAGTCCAACTTCCTGGTCAGGCAGGAAACCCTATATACTATTTCAGGCAAATAGTTGCCCAGTCTCTTCTTAAAAACCTCCAGTGTTGCAGCAACCACAACTTCTACAGGCTTCAACTGATTAATTGTTCTGTCAAGAAATTTCTTCTTTGTTCTAGGCTGGTTTCCTGTTTTGTTCTCTTGTCTATCTTGCAAGACTGATGGGGATTTTAGAGGTCCAGAAAAAGAACTACTTTAATTATAATTGCAGCTGATTCTGAAGTTGTTCACACTTAATGCATGATAGATCCCTACTGTACATTCAGAACGACATCTCACGGCTTAATTTCATTCTCTGTGAAACAGATTGAAGGTTCAGAATCGCAGATAACAGAGTCTATGATAGACACACCTAAAGAGGTTGATTTACGCTCTAAACTTTCAGTGTTCCCTCACCACCTTAATCCTAAATATTTGTGCTATCAGGCCCAGTGAGGTAAGCCAAATAAGTCTTTTGAGAGTAACGTGATAAAACTTTGTCATTTGTGATTCGTAAACTGATAGGAACAA
This sequence comes from Laticauda laticaudata, assembly GCA_004320025.1. Lineage (NCBI taxonomy): Eukaryota > Metazoa > Chordata > Lepidosauria > Squamata > Elapidae > Laticauda > Laticauda laticaudata. Next base: position 16,149 of record BHFT01011275.1, read on the forward strand.
AGGTGGTTGTTTAACGACTTGAGTCCAGAAAGAAGACAAATTACGAAATTGCATAAAAATATGTTTTGACTTTATAGAAGCTCGGGGAGGAGTGAATTTACACTTTCAACTCTGGGGCAGATTTATAGCATGAATAATTATTTTGAGAAGCCTTGCAAGAGTCACATTTTTGGCCAAGACACTTTTGTTTCTTGAAAGGGGTATCGCTGATATTATACAACCCACCTGTCTTAACTAAGCAGAAAGTCTCGGGAAAGTTGACACAGGAAAGCTACATTTGATGGTGCGTGAAAAGAGGAGCAAAAGGTTTGCTTCCCATCAGTCGCATCCAATAGAACAGGGGTCCCCAATCCCCAGGCCATGGCCCACTGAAAACTGGGCCATGCAAGGGTTAGATGAGTGCATGAACAGCTCTATTTGCTCAAGTGGCTGGAGTAAATGGAGCTGCGCATGCAAGCAAGTGCACCTGCCACACGCACAGAGCCTCTCCCCCTGCCGATCCATAAACTGGAAAGGTTGGGGACCACTGCAGCAGAAGACATATTGATGTCGTCCTCCTCATCCTGCAAAAATAACAGCTTTTCATCCCTTGTGATGGATGGAACTACAGCTAAAAAAGCTACTGCCTTTTAATTAAATATTCAAGAAAATAGATTGCTAGGTTCCATATTTTTGATTCCCATGGACCAACACGGCTTTGTTCCTGTAATGCTATGAGTTCTAAAGTTGCACCATGTATCTATGCGTGGGCCTCTGATCTGGAAGACAAATATGTGTATATTGTATGTGTGTGGGGAAAGGATTAAAGCCCCGTATTTCAGATATTCAGATTTTATTCAAATTGTGGCCATAAGGTAAGGACTACCTGTAGAGAACATATTTCCATTTACTGGGGGACTTTCTAAAACTAAAAATTGAGCATTTTCTTAAAATCTGAAGAGCAGAGATGAATCTCTTTCCCCTTATGTATTTTGGCTGGATTTACACATTGCTCAAAACCCCAATACTGTTTCTTTGATTTAGGCTATGGGTATTGTGTGAACTCCTGCTCTTCAGGTTTACTGAGTAAACCACAGTTAGGCAAACAATAGCATAACCACCGTGTGAGAACTCAGTCTTTGTTTCATTCCCATTCTGGTCTCTCTGGATAAGCCACTCCAGGTTTTTTTAGGTTTGCAATGTGCAGTAATGTCAATAGAAATTATGGTGACTCTGCTCATAAACAAATTAGTTTCCAGCATAAGATAAAGGAGCCTGGTGTCACCTTTTCTACCTAAAAAGATATTAAAAGGCATAATTGTTGAAGCAATTTTTACTCTGCACTGTTGTTGGAAGCACAGAGACAGCCAATGCAAAAAAATTCAAAACTGCAGTAATCAATTGGCTATGCAGTATAACTGAGATGCAAACACACAAACACACACATCAAACGGTTCTGGAAAAAATAGTAGAATATCATCATAAAATGGAATTGTGACTCTTCAAAATTGGCCGGTCAGAAAGCAGACCCCATAAAAACTACTGGAAGTTTCAGAATGGCAATGGTGTACAGATAGTCCTCAACTTAGGACTACATTTGAGCCCAAGATTTCTGTTGCTAAGTGAAATATATGTTGTGAATTTTGCCCCATTTTACAACCTTTCTTTCCAGAGTTGTTTAATGAACCATTGCAGTTGTTAAGTTAGTAACATGGTTGTTAAGTGAATTCTCCATTGACTTTGATTGTCAGAAGTTCGCAAAAGGGGATCACATGACCTTGGGGCATTGAAACTGTCATAAATATGAGTGTGAGGTGGAAGCAGATAAAAACCACCAAAAAATTTGTTGATCCAAGGAAAACAAGGTTTTATTCACGTGT
>BHFT01011278.1:0-56552 GCA_004320025.1 Laticauda laticaudata
TAATAATAATAATAATAATAATAATAATAATAATAATAATAATAATAATAATAATAATAATAATAATAATAAATATTAATATTAATGCCCTTTATAGCTTGGAATCTTGAGACTACTTGAGGATTTTTTCTCAGTTGATTCTCTCTATCTGTTCCAGTTAAGTAGAATGGGCAGGCTTTGGGTCCCATCATCTATGGAATGCTGGGTGGTGGGTCCTAGAAGACATGTCATTTCTGCTATAGTGGCCGCCTTATGGATCACATGGCCCCAACCCAGCTAACTTTTTGGAAGTCCTCAAAGACCTGGCTGTGAGGCCCAGAAGACCAGTTTCATTTTTTATTTTTTTATATATATAACACAAAAGCCATTAAAACAACCAATTTGAATTAAAATAAAAACAATATAAAATTAATTTTAAAATTGGCAGGAAGACATACAAAGAGTGCATTTCATTAACTATCACAAAACTATCTACTAAGCTCTACTCTAACCATGGGATCCTCAAGCTTTATTTTAAGGGTATTTTATCTTCAGCTAAGTATTTTAATGTTGGTATTGGTTTGTCGAACAGCCAGCCAGATGTTCAGACTGGATTTGGCATTTTTGTCCGCCTACTGAATTCTACCCAAGGACCTGGAATGGGCCAATGTCGCTGTTTGATGGTGTTAGAGGTATCATTGCAGGATGTAAGCTGTTCTGAGTAAAGCTTCCTTTTACAATTGACTGATGGTGAATCTGTAAACCGCAATGGTGTTCAACTGGTGCTCCAGTTGTTTTGGGATTGCATCCAAGTTACCTATTACTATTGGTGCCACCCAGCGTCATTTGTTGAGATGGGTGACATCTCAAAATAATTAAATAAAGCTATTTGTGGCCCTCCAAAATTTGCCTCTAGTTTAATATGACAGGAGCAAATGATTCATATCTGGAAACTTGTATATATTCATTGTATGCAAATTGAATTTTATTAAATAAAATATTCCTTCTGATTCTATCTACATCTGACCCAATTCATTTCTTCAAGAGTAGCTCCTTTTTTTGGTCTGAAAAAAATGTTATGCACTCCTACTTAGGGCCAAGAGACTTGAAATTCCCAAGAAGTGGGCCTTGGGTGGAGGCTTTTTACATTATACTTTTACATGATACCATACACCAAGGGGCAGATTCAACTGGGGCTGAAATAGCATTTAAGGCTTATGGGAATAGCTTCCCCTAAGTCCAAATCAAGAAACCATCACTGTATTCTTTTATTAAAACTTTTTTATGAAAAGAGGAAAAGAAAAAGGTAAAGTTCACCCAAGGTATTTCCAGTTAATCTTTTCTTTTCTACTTTGGCAATCTATACTCATTTGAGAAGTACACAGAACAGACATAAATGTGACAGCCACATAATTTTTCTCCTCAGGGCAACAGGCAAATAATTGGAAAAGTTACAACATCTCCTGAATGAGGCTGACATCACCTCTACTTGCCCCCGCCTGCCCCCAATTCCAGTGTCTTTGAACTGCAATCCTCATTACCTCTAGCTACCAAAGCCAGACTGACTGGCTATGTTCTGGGAGGTTCAACACACCTGAAGGCTGCACAAAGCGAGAGAAAACAATCTACTACACAAGGGCTCAGATTCAGAAGAAAATGTCCCACATGGCGTCCCCTCGTATTCTTGCACTTGTCAAGTACTTTGTACTTAGGAAAGGAGCTACTTGGATGTCTGAACAGATCTTATGCTGATAGGACAATGTAACAGAAATGAGAATCTGTCAAAGCAATTTGCACATTCAACCTAAATGTAGTATAACTAAGACACTGAATTTACAGGTAATTTCCCCTTTTTAAATTAAAATTAAAATGTGCAAGGATTATTACACCTATTTTCCCTGTAATCTCCCCAATCTACCAACTACCCCAGATACAACAAAATATTCAACTGTTGCATCCACCTTCCATCAAAAACATTTTTAAAGGGAAAGTGTGAACATCCAATCTCAAAAAAAAACTACTTTACTTATGGGCATATAGTGTGTCAAAACTTGAACAATATTTCAAGTTTTGGGGAAACTATTTATTTGTTGCAGAGTTTGATACTTTCTCTCCCACCCCAACTTAACATCTACATCAGAGGTCTCCAAACTTGACAACTTTAAGACTTGTGGATTCAACTCCCAGAATTCTCCAGCCAGCTATGCTGAATCCACAAGTTTTAAAGTTGCCAAGTTTGGAGACCTCTGATCTATATGGAGCCATTGAGTGAGGTAATATGGTGGTTTGGAGTGAGATATCATTATGATACCCAGCTAGAGAGCTCCACCCGAGGCCATCTCAGTGATGCCAATCAAATCTTGTCACAATGCTTGGAAGATGTGAGGACACAGATGGGGTGCAACAGGCTTCAGCTCAACCTAATCAAGATTAGGTGGTTTTGGGTCTTTGGACTTGATTCTGGATGTGGTGGGAGTGCAAACAAAACTAGGGCACAATATGGAGGTCCCTCTGGTCTGGTGGCTCCTGCTTGAAGAATAGGTTGCAACCTTTACACAGCTTCATGTTGTGTGTCAATTGTCCCTTTAATGATATGTAAATGTGAATGACCTTGAGAGATGGAAGAGTTGCAGACTAGATTATCAACAGAAGGAATGTAGACATGGCAAATATCTAGGAAGGGACCCACCTAGTTTCTTGGTCTGTAAAGGCAGGGGGTAGTGGTGAGAAATGCACTTTCTGACTTACAAAATTCTGTTAATGTAAACTTACAATAAAGTTAGAGCTAGTACTTCTGGGTGTGCTTCTTGTCTAGATTACCTCACAAGGCTGACATAGCTGTTCCTGGACTAGGGGGCCTAGTCATGGTTATTCATGCCCTTCTGAGCTCTGGTTTGGATTAATGCAGCAAGCTACCCTTATAGCAGTGATCCCCAACCTTTCCAGCTTTGTGGTGAGGAGAGGGATGGTTCTGCATGCTCACACGCACAGCTCCATTTGCACAAGCAGTGGGCATGTATGCACCCGCCACTGGCACAAATGGAGCTTCATGCACAAGAGCACCTGCCTGCCACTTACTGTGGCCTGATTCCAAAGGGGTCATGACCCAGGGGTTGGGGACCCCTAACTTATGGGATTGTCTCTCTCTAGTTGTTTCTACCAGTCCTGTTTGATCTGGAATGAGAGACTTATTGCAGGTTCCATCAACCAAGGAGTATTGGCTGGCAGAGCTCTGAAGAAGCACTTTTTCTGTCATAGCACCTGCCCTCTGGAACATCATCCTTCATGAGATTAGGTTGGATTCCATGTTGCTGGCCTTTCCTAAGCTTTAAAATCTGGTTCTGTGCCAAGGCCGGGGTCTCTGTTGTGAGATATAGCTCTTTTCTTGGTTAGGGTTTTTTTTAAATGATTTATTGGCTTCTTTGTGTTTATTTTTTGTTTTATTTTAATGTTTCTATATTTTACTTTTTTTAGTTATCAGCTGACCTGAGTCATGTACTTTAGATAGGAATTATATAAATAGAATGAATGAATAAATAAATACTTGCACAACTGAATTTGCTTTTTTTTTTCTTTTGGTGGGGAGAAAATAGAGACATTATATCGTATTTTATTCCACTCTTTATTCTTTCTGCAATTTTCATGCAAACTAATAAAAATCTAATTAGTAGTTGGAATCCAGTTTTTAATCATAACTTAGTCAAAAAAGCCCATTGCATTTTTTAAATTAAAGGATAATTAAAAGCTGTGTTTGTGATCTGAACAATTAGCTATATATAAGTTGTATTTTTAAAACAAATAACCAAAATGTAATATCAATTCTTTTTTAAAAAAAACTCTGCACAACAAATCACACTGAAACACAAGAAAGCTTAAATACTACTGTATTTAACCTTTGTCCAAATAAAACAGGATCAAAATTCCTATTTTGTGCACGCAGGATGCACCTAATGACTTCTCTAAAAGAGGGCCTGGGCGGTTAAAATGCTAGCAATGTGAATTAACGTTTTTTGCACTAACTATCATTAGAGTTAGTTTTTGAAAATCAATTAATAAACTATTATTCTTTTGATTTTCTTAATGTTTCATATATCCAGAAATATTATTTTTAAACATTTGGTCTAAAGATATATCAAGAGGAAAGGTAGACTCTTATTTACAGCAGCATATTTCAGAGCTTTTGCAAACGTGTATAAAACTCAGCAAAGCTGTATTCCGTAAATTAACAGGAGAAACCAGGCAGAGGGACAGTTGCAAGGGATTGTAAAACAAGATGAAGACAGGCCCTTTAATGAAAAAATTACTCTTATAAAGTAGAGAAAAAGAGATAGCAGCATGGATTCAATAAATTTCCTCTGTGTTAATGTCAGCTCTTACCAGCTTCTTTGAGAACCCAATTGTTTTCTCTATTTTAGCTAATGAGCTGTCTGAAGTATATTTTTTCTTTGCAGACATCTTCCTAAATATTTCCTTCCAATGCAGCAAAGGGACTTACAGGCAGATGGGAATAAAAATGCAATGAAATCATGGGTCAAAAGGCTTCTCCCATTATGAAGAAAATTTTCTTGGCAGCACCAGGATGGGAATAACCACCATATCCAACAACCTATAATGAGGTTTTCCAAAATAGCAGGCTATGAGAATTTTGTGGATATGTTAACAGGTGGCACTGGGAAAGCAATGCAGCCAGATATATTCTGTGAGGGAAAACTGAATAAAATCTGACCTGAGGGCAGCATGGCGTCAGTGAAGCAGGTCTGAAAAATAATTTTATTTTCATTTTCAAGAAAGAGTTTTCTTTCTTTTTATTCCTTGCAGGGAGGTAATTGAGCTAGGGAATTAAATTTATAAAATTTAAAAAATAGAGACTTCAGCAGGAGAGCAGGCTAGTATAGCAGCAAGCAGTGTTTGTCCTCAAAACAGCTCGATAATTCAAAAATTATCATTCCAGGAACAGATGATGCCTTCTAAAACCAAAATCACAACTGGTTTTTTCGCTCCACCACAGCAGAAAGAACACATCTTCCAAATATTAGACTTGAGCCAAACTCCAAAGCTGGTAATTAGATTTATTCCACTGTGCTTCTTTGTCCTACACTAACCAAGAATTAAGGCTGGATCGTCCTGTACATTTACCTCACAACAGGACACAGTTGCAAAAGGAGAGAAAACTAAACAGAAAAAAAAGTTTTGGAATTGTTTATTTATTTGATTTATTTGATTTATCAATCGCTTACAAGATAATAGGTATAAGTATAAACATGAGTAAGAATATAGGAAATAGGTACGAATAAATGGGGACAATAGGACAGGGACAGTAGGCACAATAGTGCACTTATGCACCTTACAGACCTCTTAGGAATGGGGTGAGGTCAGTAGTGGATAGTTTAAGGTTAAAGGAGTGGGGGTTAGAGGATGTAACAAGAGAGTCGGGTAGGGCATTCCAGGCATTGACCACTCCGTTGCTGAAGTCGTATTTTCTGCAATCAAGTTTGGAGCGGTTTACATTGAGTTTGTATCTATTGTGTGCTCTTGTATTGTTGCGGTTGAAGCTGAAGTAGTCATTGACTGATAGGACATTGTAGTAGAACTGTGTTTCAAATAGTCAGATGTTATAAAGCAAGGCATTTTAACACTAAAATTGTGTTTATCTTTATGCTGTACTGAGGTTTGTTTGGGAGGTACGTAACATGGCACTAATTGGAGAGCACACTGAATTCCGGCAGCTTTTTTGATTCCCGTGTCCCATGCATTTAGGAACTTCCTCTGTCCTTGTTTCCTGCCTAATTATTTGACAATTTACAGTAGAATTAGAAACTTTCCACCAAGGGCCAATGCTGAATGAAAACCTGAAAGGGAGAGAAGAAGAGGAAGCAAATCTCTGCACTTGCAGTTATGAACTTCAGAGACCCAATCAGGTGGCAAGCTGCTAGGAGCCAGATACTAACAAATCAGCAGACTATTTCTCCATGACAGATATTTCTGGCACACAGCGTACCTGTTTCTTCTCATGGCCACCTTCCAGCAACTCACCAAGCTGTTCTTTTTTCCTCTGGTTCTGTGGCTGCTACTATTACCAGCCTGAAGGAGCCTCTGTGTGTTCCTTCTCCCATATGTGCTGGTCACGTACTCTTATTATGTGTGTGTACTTCAATATACTGTTTTCTGGAAAACAATATACAAAATCCATACTTTAATGTAAAAATCACTGTCATTCCCATCCTTTCTGTGTAAAGGACAGTTGCTATAGAATTAAACTACTTGCTTTAAAGATTTAAAGGCATTGTTCCTTCTTCACTCTAAAAATTTTCTGAAGTTGAATTTTATATATTGTTTTCAACATGTTTAAGACACTCTTTGCTCAAGTTTATTATAAGTACTCAGGGAGAAAATCTGAAGAAACCCCCTCCTGCAAGCTCTTTATTTGTTTCAGTAAGAATTCTGAGGTAAATGATTGAAAGAACTGGTGGAAGTGTCACATTTGTTTTCCCCATGCAAACTTCCTTCCTGACTTTCTCTTCTAAATCATTATGAATGAGACTCTGTTCCAATGTTTTATTAATTGCTCTTTAACTGTGATATATTTTGCTTGCCTTTCTTTAGGAACTTTGAAAAGAAATATGTACTGCAATTTCTTGGCTCCACTAAGAATTACATTGCCCAACTTGACTCTGCCAATGGCCTCCACCTCATCAGTCCTCACAACACAAACCATTACTATAATTCAAATGAAAAGTATGTTGTCCTAATCCAGTTTTTGACTATATATGAATTTTTTTAATGTCCAAAGCTGATAGATAACTGATCTGTTCAAAATCAAAGGAACCAGTGAATCATAATATCTGCACTGTAATTAGATCAAATCATAAAACCTACTCCAAGTAGAATACCAGTAGAACTGGTATCTGTAGATTTCAGACCCACAAAACAGTTGATGTTGGACTTAATCTTATTTGCGTTATAAATTGCATTTGCAGGTCATGTCTTTACCTCTTTATTTGATGCCTTTCATATATAGACACGCTTTAAGGCAAGGCATTTTTCTCCAGACTCCAAAACCAGCATTAAGCCCATATGTGGAGGAGGGGGGAAAACTCTGGTGAGATGGATTTACAGGGAGAAATGAATGGAAAGGAAGAGCTAAACATTCTTAATCCCACTGAAGCTCTTGGTGATTCATCAAATGCACATTTGGGATGGAAAGGGCTTTTTCAGCAGAATGTGGAAGTCAGCAAAGAACCAAACTAAACATGAAGCAGGAAATTTTCTCAGACATATCCGTATGTGAAATTGCTGTTTCAGAAATGCTGCAATATTTTTCTCTTTTTCATTATTATTCTTTTGAGTTTTTCTTACAGTTCTTAACTCTTCCAATTTGTCCTCATGAAAACAGGTTGTGTTATGAGTGTCCCTGGTCCCAAGCTTCTCCAGGTGAAGTTAAAGTTGAATCAATTCTCCTGAGTTCCAAGCCAAAATGGTAACTAATACATCATATTGTTCTTACTCAACTGACTCTAGGATTTTCTGAAACTGGAAAGTGGTGCAATATTGTGCAAAAGGAATAGATCTACTTATATCATCTTTAACCAATGTCATAAAAAGAAGCATTACAAAGGAACAAACATTTCTGCACTTCTAGGAAATAAATGAAATGAAGACAATTTCCTGAAAAGCAGAGTTGATGACTGCTGCGAATAAAATCAGTGAGTAAACTAGCTCTTCTGAACAGGAAGAGGGCTTAAAATTGTCTATAAGTGCTTCGGACAACTGCCCTTTGCAAGGAAACTGCAAGGATGTAATCTCCAGCAGGTTTAGAACTCTGGGAGGATGGTCATTTTGCTCAAGTTTGTTTATCAGTCTGGAACCCACATTACAAGCACAGATATAAGCACAGTTGAGAAAGTCCAGAAATATTTCACAAGAAGAGTTCTCCATCCTCTACTCATTGTAGAATACCGTACGCCACCAGACTTGAAATTCTAGACCTAGAAAACCTTGAATTATGCCATCTTCGGTCTGATCTAAGTGTGGTATATAAACTCATACATTGCAACGACTTGCCTGTCAATGAGTACTTCAGCTTCAACCATTACAACACAAGAGCACACAATAGATACAAACTCAAGGTTAACCGCACGAAACTTGATTGCAGAAAATACGACTTCAGCAACAGAGTGGTCAATGTCTGGAATACTCTACCTGACTCTGTGGTTTCTTCCCCAAATCCCAAAAACTTTAACCTTAGACTTTCTAATATTGACCTCACCCCTTTCCTAAGAGGTCTGTAAGGGGTGTACATAAGCGCACCAATGTGCCTGCTGTCCCTGTCTTATTGTTTCTTTTTATTTTTCTTATATGTACCCATTTCATGTATTCATAACTATGTATATACTTATACCTATTATCTTGTAAGCAATTGACAAATCAAAATAAATAAAAAATAAAGTTGCCTTTGAAAGGACACTAAGTTTCCATACTTCCTTTTACAGTGATTTTCAGAAATTCCTTGAACTGTTTTTCAGCTATAAGGAACCTTTGGATTGACAAGTTTGATTGTGAGTTTTCTTTGATCCTTAATGAAAGATTTTAACTACAAATTTAAGAACCTAAAAAAATTAGAATAAACTGCAAAAGGGTGGTTGAAACTTTGATTTTAGAAAGTTACAAATGGACTAATGATCCAGATAAATTTGAAATAAGATTTTGGAATTAATTATAAAGAATGCTTTTGGGAAAACAACCTACCTAGAACTTAGGAGAAATTTCCTAACAATTAGAACAATTAAGCAGTGAAACAACTTGTCTCCAGAGATTGTGGGTGCTCCATGCTGAGATTGGACCATTTGTCTGAAATTGTACGGAGTTTCCTGGTCAAGCAAGGGATGGATGAGAAGACCTCAAGGTCCCATTCAACTCTGTTGTTCTGTTAAAATATGCAAAATGTGTTTGTTTTGAATTTAGAAACAATGATAAAAAATTAAAAAACTGGATACTTGAGAGAAGCAGAGGGAACTAAAGATTATAATTAAAGCAGAAGAATACTCATACTTGATTTACAAGTCCAGAATAAAGCAAACTATTTTAATTGGACATATTGAAGGATATTTTTGAATAATGGATCCATTATTATTATTATCCATTATTGAATAATGGATCCAAGCTTAATTTTAAGAGTGCTTTCCTCTATAGGTAGACTGTGTTTAAAAGATGCTATGAAAGAGATATATGTTTTACCTAAAATATCAAGACTAAAATCTGATCAAAGTCAGATTTAAAAATGACAGAGGGAAAGAATGATATAGAAAAGGATATTAAATTGGACATACAAAAGAAAGTAGCTATCTTAATAATTAAATTAAAAGAGATATGCAATCTTTAATAAAATTGTTTAAAAAGATAGAAAAAACTTCTGAAGAAACCAACCATTCTTTTTCTAATAATAAATTAATTAAAACTTCCAAAATGCAACTTTTATATTTTAAGACACTTTTGTTTCTTCCCTGAATCACTTCATCATTAGGTAAATCTGCTTTTCTACACTTCCCATTTCTTTACCTTACACTTCTGAGTATGTTTATTCTTACAAGTTAATGTTCTTGTAATAGTCCTGCAAGTTAAGTAAATGCTCAGAAAATAATTTCTTGGGAAATTATGTCTGTTTGGGACATCTTTCAGAAAAAACACAGACAAATTATATTTTGCAAATATAATCAAAACAGATTTCCAAACAATGCAGAAATCAAGGCAGATTTCCAAACAATGGAAACTACATCAGTGAAAAGTAACCTGCTGAAAGGATGAGAGTTAACGCAACCAAGATAATTATCTGGATCCTTCTTTATTCCATTAAGGACTTTCATCTGTATCTGAGGACACTATAAGCGGATTGCTTGAGCATTATTTTCTATTGTAGAGTCAGTCCTGGTTAGAATTATCTCTATAGTATTGTATCGAACAAAGATTACATACTTTTCAGGATTAGCTTATCCCTAATACTTTTCCTCTAAAAGCTTCCTCATTAGATTTCAAGGAAAGTGTTGTATACCTACACTGCTAAAATCAATAAATAAAATACAATAAAATAGGGTGGAATTTAAGACACCAGAAATAAACTACAGACGAAGAAAGGATAATATTTAACTTCTTAAGAGACTGTCATTTTATCTGAACAATGACATAGCGCCAGAAATATATTTTGTTGAACTATTTGATCTTGTGATAGAATTCTACTATAACATTGATACCATTTAGTTGAGGGATACAAGTTATGGAAACATATGGTAAGGGAAGCAGATGATAATTGAGTCATTTCATAAGTAGAAGGGTGTCCAATTAAAGGATACAACATCTTTTACTCAAAACAAAACTGAAAACAAAAGACTTGGCTAACTGTGCATTATATTTTGGCTAACTATGTATTATATTTTTTATTAATTGTTTTATTTATAATGTGTCCTCCACTAGATCAGGGTTCAATTAAATTAACAATTGAAAATTAAGCAGCAGTTAAGATTATACAAAAAGAATAAAATATATATCTAAAATCACAATGAAAATAGTATTGTACAATTATAAAAGCTTAAGCCTATCTACCATTTAACTTTACAAAAACAATTTACAGTAATTTAGCCTTATTGCTATTCTCAGAATCCGCTCACAACCACTTCCACCAATCAATCCACTTTATTGAATAAACAAGTTTTCAAATCATATTTAAATGCATCCAAGGTATGTGAGATGGGGTCATGGAGGAGGTGGAAGGTAGAGAGAGAATTATGTAATTGAAGTTCCTGAAATGCATGCAAATCTGATGAAGCAACACACAAAAAGGAAGCAGAAAGAAGCCTCTGTTGCATGGATCATGTTTAAATAGATCTTACCAAGGCAGCATCTTAAGCCTAGGTCCCTTGACCAATGGACACAAAACGTATGCATAAAGGACACAGTGGAAGAGCAAAATTTCGGGGGTGGCTCCATCTGTTTTCATCCGGTCCAGAAATGGACAAAAGTGGCAAAAATTTGCAAAAACAGAACAGAAAAGAACGGACGTGGGTAGTATGTAGCGGGGATGTTTAAACGGGATGTTCATCGAAGCCTAGCGGATGAAAGCAGAATGGAAGGGGATGACAGCTCCGAAGGGGTTATCGGGGGATAACTGCGAAGTGGACGCATAGCGGAAAGAGCAGATGAAGCGGTGCATCATGTATGCCTAACAGAAAGAAAGGGGATGCGCGCAGATGTATATTGGATGCAAACCGTTCGCTGCGCATGTGGAAGGTATGATTGCGTCCGCTCATGGATATAAAGGGTTGCAGCACGCACGCAGTCAGCATAAAGCGGAAGGACATGCTGGCAGATACATCTTGTATGAACACCATGGTGTGTCAGTCAGGCAAGAAAAGGAAGTCAGTGCCTACTCGTTCAAGCCCTGGCAAGGTGAAGAAGGCCAGAACCAGCCATCCCACCCCTGACACTGGACTCTGATGGTAAAGCTGCTTGCTGCTGTGGTGGACGCAGCCCCAAGGCCCTCAAGCCCCTCAAGCCCTGCCTGCTGAAGGCCCTGATGTTCAAGCCCTAAGGCCCGATGCTGCAAGCCCTGAGGCCCTGAACAAGCTCCTGAAGGCCCTGATGCCGCATAGAAGCTACTCACCACAGCCACATCACAGTCACTGCCTTTACGCTTAACAGCTGAGACATGGACATGACTCAAGAGTGACTGAGAATTTAGTGTCAGAGACCTGAGTTGGTTTACTTATATAAAGTAATAAAGTTTACTATTAATAAAACTTAATAAAGTTTATGTTTACTTTATAAACCTTAATAAGTTTACTTAATTTTTTTACTCATAAAAGTAATAAAGTTTAACTTAAATAATACATAATAAAGTTTTGCTTTTATTAATTTTGTTTACTTAATAAAGTGTTGGTGAAAACTTTGAAAAAAATGGTTAAAACCTTTGCATGCTTGTGAGGATAGTTAAAAGGATACGTTGTGGGATAGATAAACCTCCGGATTTACACTGTAGTGGCAACCATACCTGGGTACTGTATGGTCCACCATCCAGCTGGCCACCAGCATATGGACGATTCAATTATCAAATAACAATTTATGCAGTAATTTCAACACATTTTAATTAAACAAAGCTGTTTTATTAAATGCCTATTCATGCAGGACCTCACAACATACCATTTCAATTAGTACATATAGTACATGTTCATTATACATTAACAAGTATACAAACAACATAGGTAATGCAGTGTTTGTTAATGGCACAATCTCATCAGTGTTATGCCAACAGTCCTCAAGGAAGCATAAACATTCCTAATCGATCGATCATTCCTGTCTTGCCACTGTCCCTGATCCAGCTAGGGAGTTGCACCAGTGTCCTTCAGGAGTTGCGCTGCTTATCTTCCCTTACGTGAAGACTCTGTTGGGGCCTTGTACATCCAACAGCAATCCATCAGGTTACGGTTCCTTGGCCTCATTCACGCAGGTCCATGTCACCATTCCCTTGTTGACTAGTTCGACAAGTCTGTTCAGCATCACTGGGTAGCGGGTGCGCATGAGAATTGTGCAGGATGGCAGCAAGCTTCCACAATGCTCTCAACAGTCTCTGGTCATGCCTGCATGTGGTGAGCAGTATTGGAACCTGTTGGCCAGGATGCAAAAAGGCGTTCTCCACCACCCGTCTTGCCTCTGGACACCTATAGTTTGAAAGAATCCCCTCTTCACGGGTGAGGTATCTTGAAGTGTACAAGAGCTTCATGAGGTAGGTACTGGGAGAACGCATCATCACCAACGATGACAGGAGGGCAACATCTTGTGTGTCATTGGGTAGGGGGTCTGGACCTGGAAAACCATGATGAGGGTTGCGTTCCCCAGCCCCTCCCTTGAAGGTTCACTTGCGTTGTAGTACCCCTGCCATCTGAAGCTGACTCCATTGCCTGAAGCATCGATGTAAGATGACTTGTAGTCAGCATCACTATGGCAAAGAGGATTGATTATGGAAGAAGCCCTTTTGTAGTTGTACTAAGTGGACCCTGAGTTGGGCTGGAGCTTTGCAGGCCACGTGCTTCCCATGCTATGGCTTCAACGGTGTGGGGAAAGTTCCACCTATGATAACACTCTTCTGGCAAGTTTTCTCACAGCCTTGTTCAGTGGTGTGGCACCTGAGGTAGCTCCTCCACGTATTCTTCGATGATGGCCCTGTACCACTTCTCTGACCACTTTGCTGAATTGCTGTTGTGTGGCACGCCTCTATGCATACTGTCATGTTTCTCTATGTGGTTTCCCAGAGGCCCGGTGCTGCAGAGTCAGTGCCTACCTGCAGCCCAGGGTCTAGGTTGGGTATGGAAGTTGGTCAAACCTGGTCTCAGACGCTCTTACAAGTTTGTCAAACATGGCTGGTGGCACTCCATGCAAATGAAAGTGATGGAATTGCATGAAGGGTCTTCATTCCTGCAGCTACCAACCAGCAAGTGGTCCATACAGTCCAAAGTCCATATCTTCTCACGATCCATCCCCGGACGCACACAGCTCTTGACAGTCTCCTTCTTTCTCTCCTTCTTCTTCCCTTCTGTCTAAAACTTGAATACAGGTCCTGAACAAGGTTTTGGTCTGGCTGTTGAATGAGTGCATAGC
The DNA here is from genome assembly GCA_004320025.1 of Laticauda laticaudata. NCBI lineage: Eukaryota > Metazoa > Chordata > Lepidosauria > Squamata > Elapidae > Laticauda > Laticauda laticaudata. The sequence continues at coordinate 13,621 of BHFT01011278.1, forward strand.
TATCCATATGGACTCTTTTGATTATCCCATGGTGGAGAACAATTGATGAATGTTTGAAGACCAAAAGGACCAAGGGTGAAGAGGTCTGTACACCAGACGGCTGCTCGACATACTGAGATCAAATGATTTTCTTCCCCTTTTTCCAAAAATATCGGTTATTCCACTAGGTGTCCTTCTACATATTCTGGACAAACTCCAGACATCCTAAAATATACGACGACATACATCCCAGATTACAAAAACACCTTTGTCCGTTTTGAATACTTTGTATACAAGATGCATACGCTTACATCCTTTCTATTTTCCGGTGCTACTAACTGATGTATAGACGTTCCATGCACCTTTTCTTTCTTCCTCTTCAATTTCAAGCTGCAGTGGATGTGCAGTTGCGAGGATGGCAACAGAGGAATACAGAGAAGGATACAGGCGGACGTTTAACAGATGATAACGGGACATAGAAAGTTTGTTTGCTTCGTTATATGTCGTGGATTTACATCGTACACGGGCGGAAAGTTTCATCCATTTAAAAAAGTTTTTGTGCAGCTCAAAAAACTTTTTGTGCAGATGAAAATCACAGTGGACGGATGCTCGCATGGATATGAGCTTATGGAACCACGTATGCAATGAGTATACAATGGATGCATTAGTGTTTTCCAATGGATGGCAAGATTTTTTTTACGTTTTACATCCTCTTTGCATCCGTAAGTGCAGTGGGACCGGGCCCTAAAACAGACAGTGGGGAAAGGCCAAAGGGGAGTGGCTAACAGGGAGCCAGGGTAAAGCCCTAGATAACATTGACAAAAACGATGGAGTCCAAAGAAAAGGATGTAACAAAAGTTTCTGACCAAAGTTTGTTTAGTTTACTTTATTGTCATTGCACCTCATACAACAAAATTAAATGCCAACTTCAGTGTACATTTTAACTATAAAAATAAAATACAAATACACATCCTTCGTATTCTATACAATTGAATTGAAAACTCCAGATATTGCATTTATAAGTTAGCACTTAAAGAGAGGATAAAGGAAAACCTGCCAATAGATCAACTAAAAGACCACAAAGGTCTGGATCAGGGGTGGGATTCAAATTTTTTTTTAGTGCTGGTTCTGTGGGCATGGCTTGCTGGGTGTGGCAGGGGAAGGATACTGGAAAATCTCTTGTCAGAGGTGCTTTTGCCGGTTCTCCAAACTACTCAAAATTTCTGCTACCGGTTCTCCAGAACTGGTCAGAACCTGCTGAATACCACCTCTGGTCTGGATTAATAAATGCCCCATGTCACTGGACAGGAACCATCAAATCTACCAGATATTAAGAAATCTTTTTGAATCATCCATGGCAAAGTATGGAAAAGTCCAGAAAGAAAGCTTGTTTATTTCAAAAAAACAGTTATAAACCTGGGTATCATTGGTACTGATATAGTGTGTACATTCTAAATGTGAAAGTAGGCAATCAAGAAGCATATACAAGGAAATACATCATCGTTACTGAAAGCCAGATAAAAATGCTTAATCAGCTACTTTTAAACTATTAACTATCTATTGATCTTCCCTCCTTATACTATTAAAAAATCCATTCTTTACTATTTAATTAATGGTGTAGCTTTAGACTAATGGCTGAATCTAAAATAAGGATCAGTGAGGCTCATTTTATTTATAATGCTGGAAGCTAAAGTATTGCTCTGACTCACTGAATTCCCAGTTAAATACCTTAAGAATATGACAAAGGAGGGAAAATGGGAAGGCTTGCCTCTCTTATTTCACATAGGAATCTTATCAGATACATCATCTTCTACCCTGTGAAATTCAGGAGAAAGGTCTGGAGTCCATTAATTGCATAATTTCACTTTATTTACTCTAACATTTAGCAAATCTGCTCCAAACAAAAAGCAGATAAGCTACTGTGCAAAGTGAGACATGTGCAGGGAATCTTCTAATTGTATTTTTGTATTTTTATAAATGTATTTCTTAGCAAAATAAATACATTCTTGTTTCTTTCTTAGAATATAAACTATACACCTAATTACTAAGTTACGCAGTGAGTAACAATGCTGATATTTTAAAGAATAGCAATCTCAAGAACCTAATTTTTGGTGGAAGAAATGTAGGAGGAAGGTTGCTGGCTATATTCATTTTTTTGCATGTTAATGTTAACCAGGTATGCATATGCTTTATTAACATGTTTTTGAAATGTTTCAGTATGATTTAGCTAACCTTGGCTGATTGCAAAAGGTAAGCAAATTTAATTCTGGTTTGTACTTGAAAGAATGATTACTAAGGAGTCCCAGGACAGCAGGTGAAACTAGAAGATTCCAAGTGTCCTTATAGATGTACAGTAGTACAGTAAACAACTTTCATATGATTGCAAAGCAAACCTGACAAATCAGGGAAATGGGATATCACTCTGCGAGAACTTGACAATATGTCACACAGAAGAAAAGTCAAGCTCTTTTTTATCTCATTCCATAGTGCAGGACACAGAATGTAGGAGTTTAGTTATAGGAAGGTGGATGTGGATTGAACAGCATTTGGATAGGGGAGGTAATAGAGAGAGAGGATACTTACAGAGTAGGATGATGGAGCCCATTAAATGGCTCATGTGATGTGTTGTCACCGCAGTGGGGTGTGGGGGTTTATTATATTATTTTATTAATTTATGATGTGATTATTCCCCTATTACTTTTATTGTTTTATATATGAGGTTTTTATATTCTTGTAAGCCACTTTGAGTTGCCATGTGCAAATAAGTGGCAATATAAATTTCCTAAAATAAACAAATAAAATAAATTACCCTTCTCTCTCTAGGTGAATCACCCTTCTTTGCCTGCTATTTCTTTTCTATAAAATGCTACTTGTGCTGAGACTTTTTGGGCACAATCTAGATTCATATCTATTCCATTTCTCAATATGGCACATCTACTATAATGATTTTTAAAAGCTACGCTAACCTTAATTTTAGCATATCACAGAAAGCCATGCCATCCAAACCTCAGGTTGTGCCCTTCTAGTTCTAATAGCTGCTTTGATTTCAATATCATATGAAGTCATCAGTAACTGAGGTCTGCTCAATGCAATTTTTACCTTTTATCTAATATCTCATGGAGGAAGAACAGTCTTGTAATTATCTATGTGGAGGGGGTGAAAGGGGAAAGCCAGTCCCATACACAGTTATTAATTAACCTCATTGAATACAATGGAACTTCTAAATAACTGTTTATACAGTACACCAAAAGTCCCTCTCCTCCATAGGAAATAACATAATCCTAAATGTACTTCTTCCTATTTTTTAAAGGTAGATTTTCTTTACATATACGCCTATTAGTCTAGAGTAAGGAGATGCCTGCATCAAAAAAAGAGATAGTTTGGTTCAAGAGTTCTCACATCATGAAAATTATTTAGCAAATATATTTTTGCAACTCTACAACTTTATCTGATTGAGTTATTTGCATAGTTAGTTATATTGGCTTCTGAAGCAAGGAAAAAGGAAGGAGGAAGAGAAAAAGAGGCAGAATGATAACAAAGACCAATTTCCTTTAAATTCTCCATTAGGAATTTATTTTACCTTCTGCCAGAGCAAGCTGAAAAGCCACTTATAAAACTGTTAATACAGCTCTTTTTCCCCACATAAACTATGAACATTTCTTTGCACATTTCTTTGCACATTTCTTTCAAGAAGTTAACTCTTATACAGTACAGATACCCAGTAAGCAGTCCTTCTCCATATCACTCCACAAGCAAATCTGAAATCAATAGAAGAACAACCTTCAGGAAGAAAAACAAGTGTATCAGTAATTCAGTTGGCTCTTAAATCTCTCACTGGATTGAGAGGTGCTTAGCCTAACTGTCCCCTGTTAGCAATACTGTCAGCAATTGCCTTGGGTTTCATTAGAGTTGCAGGACTTCTGAGGGGAGAAGATGCTGATGGTACTGGGTATATTTTTAATTACAGGAAACATATTCCTGGATGATCTTATTTTGATCAGTACTAATATGTACAGCATCTTACCTACAGATTATTTACAAACTAGGTGACCTTTGTTTTCATAGTTCAATACACAATATGTTAGCCACTTAATCTAGCAGTCCAGGAATGGGATTGGCAAAATACTTAACAGAGTACAAAAACACAGTCCTGGTTTCAAGTTATTAATAATTTCAATTATTTTCCATTACAACCGATTAGCATGGAAGTCTACAGTGAATCTCAGATAATTAAGTTCCATTTTGTCTTAATTTCCAATTAAGCCAGACATGGAGCATCCTATTTCTTATTGTTGTATGCCAGACATGGAGCATCCTATTTCCTATTGTTAGATATATTGGTAAGAAAGGAACAATAATTGTGGTGGATTGTGAATTAGAATATTCAGATTTAAATGATTACTTAAACATGAAGGTCAACTATTGGTGATCTTGAGTAAGTCATTACTTCTTAACCTAATGTATCACCCAGGCTTTTAAGAAGAGAAAAATGGGACAAAGCTACTGAAAATGATAAGATGGAATAAAAACAGAACAAATAAGAAGAATGTTTTGTGTGAAGCAAAGAATTTAGCAGAGTTAGGTAAAATTTCTTCATGTTGCACACCTATCCAAAGACCATGTATAGTTTACAACAGAGATCGCCAACCTTTTGGACCTCAGGGACCACCAAACTCATAATTTTAGATCCCAGGGACCACTAACTGGTTCTATGGTTGTGTCCTAATTTGGGGGTGTGGCTTGGTGGTCATATGACTGGCTGGGCATGGCTTGTATGTAAATATTATAAATATTTATAGAAATATTGAATTTTTTAATCAAAAATTAGCAACTTTTACCTAAAATCAGGCAAAGCAAGCAGGCAAATTGAGTTGCTCACAGAATCACAGATTCATTCAGAGATCTATCTATCTGCTATCGGCTAGCTCAATCTGTCACATAAAATTTGCTAGCAAGCAAACTCACAAAATTAACTCACAACATGCCATGTATGTAAATATTGATATATTTTTTTTAAAGAGAAACTTTTACCCAAAATCAGGCAAATCTCTCAGTCCTAGGAAGCAGGCAATAGCAAACCACTTCCAGAATATTGCCAAGCAAACCCTGTGAACTTGTCCAGGCAGTCACTAGATGTCAAAATTGACTCAAAGGCACACACACACACAGAGAGAGAGAGTAGATTAACATAAACATAAAATGTCAATCATATAATTATGCAAATGAGTAAAACTGGATAAATTGTCTGGACAGAGCTCAGAAGCAATGGACTTTTTTTTAAAAGAGATCAATGGGCATCCATTCCTTTAGTAATTAAGAAAGTAAATTTGGTCTACTGCATTTGAATTCCATGAAAGTGAGATTTGTTACTGAGGTTTTACTGTATATTTATTACTTTTATTTTGATAACATCCTTTGTGTTTTCTTTCAACAATTCATTTCATATTAACAATACTGTATCTCCAGTGTTCTGAATTGGTGTGGTGTGTTCTTTCTTGATAACTGTCCATCTTTTCCATTTCTTATATGCATTTCTTTGCTTTGTGTTTTGATCTTCACTAAGCTTTTTCAGCAATCGCTTTGGCTTATTCTGTCTTTCTTTCATTTTTGCAATTGTGTTTTCAATTCTTTACTTTTCATAAACTACCATTATAGGTTTCTTTTTTTTATTATCTTAATTTACCATAGAAAACTTCATATCATTGCTCTATTAAATTTTGTTTTCTTAAAGTCTACAATCTTTCTCTTGTATTTGCAAATTGATCCTATGTAGCAATCAGCAGAACTGAACAAATTACAGTATAAGCAACGTATCAGAGATCAGAGTTTGACAGCTGTAAGATATAGTCTCCAGAATCCAGAATTTAAAATCTCATCTAGTAATACGGCTAAATGAAAAGTTACTGGTTCCCTCGGTCTTGGTTGATATTCTTATCAAATGTATTATACCTGGTCAATAAAACATTTCCTTGGCAGGCATTCCACCAAATAACTCTTATAACATGGCTATTGTTGGGAAATCAGATTATATATTAAATAAAACATAGGACAGATTTGGGTGAGGGGTGGAAATAAGGATTTATGGAGGAACAGAAAGCCATAACAGCAGAAGAGAACAATAGAAAGAGATACAAAAGAGGAAGACAACTCCACTGACAAAGTAGGAAATAAAGAGACACATGTAAGTTGATTTAAAAAAAAAAAAAGGATGAGAATAATTGGGAAATTGTCAATTAAAAATAGTCACATTTTCACTAGCAAAAGTGTCCTTTTAATTGCAGTCACATATCCAAATATTTATGGCAACCATTGCAATATAGTTCTTTTAAGAAATACCTTTCAGAAAATACAATATGAAAACATAATCTAAGCTTAATATTTATTTTTTCATTTAGCCTGAATTGTTTGTTGAATAATAATGTTAGTAAAAAAAATTAAAAGGAGATAAAATGATAATGTAGAAGAGAGGACAATGTTAAAAAAGAAAAGAAAAGAAAAGCTTCAATTTTCTCAGATTAACACAATTTTAAGAAACAAGGTGTGGAAAATAAGGAAGAAGAGAATATTCCGTATCTTTTGCAAAAGTGATAGTGACATACATAAACATATGAAAATATAGCAAAGATAATCCTAAACAATCCTAAAAAATGTCATCCTCTGGTGTATGAATGATAGATAATAGATGGGCGATATTTTCTTGTCATGGCCAGCAAATTTCTTTTTTTAATACTTGGGCCCTGGAAAAATGATGGAGCATTCCTGATGTGATAAAGGCCCTTTTCTTAGATGGCAGGGGAGAGGGGATGGTTTCATATGTGCAACGTAATCCTGCACATGTGCAAATAGAGTTTTGCACACTTACCTATGGCTTGTGTGACCTGGTTTCCAACAGGCCATGGACCGGTAGCAGTCTGTGAACCAGGGGTTGGACCCCTGCTGAAGATTTCAGGCAATAGACAGACTTTTCTAAACATTTGTACATAATCAGTGTTACTGAAATGTTTGTCAGTCTAGATAATGTTAACTCAACAGAGTCTAATCTTCTACTGAGTCGCATATTCCAGAGACACAAATATAGAAAAGCTTATTGCTATATTATTTGCAATATTTGTTTTTCCTCAGTGCACATGTTTATTCAGAAATCTTTGAAACAGCATCAACCATGATATCAGTGGAAATATAATAGCCTGCCATGATATCACAAGTGATGTGAAAGCCAACAAAAGATAAAAATTACTAATCATAATGTTGTGTTTTTGTTTGTAGTTCATAGCAATCCATAAAGCACCATAGTTCATCAAATGCCACCCCATAATCTTATAGATGACATGGCAAATTATTGCTTAAGCTTGAAATGAATGTTCTCCAGAAAAAAAACCCTTTCAATAATTTGATTATACAATAAATATCTGAACAATAAACTCCTTAGCAAAATTAGTACATGCAGTAGAACTATGATGTGGATTCAAAGGACACAACATGATTTGGAGGACATTCAGATTTGCGGGTGGAACATGTTGAGGACCCCATAAATTAAATGTGTCTTTTTCTGAGATCATACAGCAGCTGTGGAGGATAGTAGCTAAACGTTCCAAAAATATTAAAATGTTTCCAACAGAAGCTACATGCAGGCACATGAATGTTCTGAATCACATTCTGCCACTGACCCTGGATCTCTGCAAACCATAACACACACATAGTTTAATAGGTTGCAAGAATAATCTTGAGAGACAACAGTAAGAGCTGCAACCTAGACAACAGAGTAAGTCTAAGTCAAAGAAGTTTAAGTCCAAACCAGGAATAGGCAAGAGAAAACTTCCTAGTATTCTGGAGTTAAAGGAAGGGGAGAAGGAAAAGTTTTCACACTTGCAAGTGTTACAATAACCTTACAATAGGCAGTATGAATATTCTTGGTTTTGGTTCTATAGTCTGGACTGCCTTGAAGGGCTGACACATGGTTAATATGTAAAATTATTTGGGATATTATCCACCCCTCCACAAAGAGTCACTGCAATTTTATACTGGATCAAAAATGATTCCAGAGATCCATGTTCATCTTCCAGAACAAACTTGCACTTCCCACTAAATCTACATTGAATAGGCAGCCTGAGTTAATTGTAACTACATTTTCAGGTGTTTATCCACATCAGAAATGTATGAAACATTGGGTAATACAGCTGTTTGTGTAGATTAGCTTGGCTTTCAGGCTCAGGTTCAGTAGCAGTTTATTCAGTAGGTTCAGTAGTCTATTAAATGTTACCTTTGACTCCAAAAGTTGCTTATCTACTAAATTGTGTGTCTTGACTCCTGGCAACTACATAAACTTTTAGTTTTTCTATTAGAAAAATCTGAGCAACAGTTATCTTTCATAATTCCATTATCTGATCAGTTAACATATATGCACATGTGTAAAAACCAGTTTAGAACTTGAGTGATTCCACCTTTAGAGCAGGTACATGGCAGGGAAGGCTATGGAAGAAAGCATTTGCTGACAAAAGGACAAGATAGGATTTCATCCATGACATTTAGTGTCATTATTAGGTGTGTCATTGCACAGGTATATAATGAAGAATATTTTGAAAATTTATATGTCATGATCGAAGGATGTGGCAATCAATTGCAAATAAAAATAAAACCGCTAACCATGTGATGAAGGCACCTCATAGCTATGCATCATATAAAAAAGGTTTCAATTGTGGAGGACTTTTTCAGTTCCTCTATTTTTCTCAGATTAAAAAAAAAATCTATCTGGTTGACCCAACCCAAATTAACATTCAGTGCAAGACTGACTGACAGTTATTTAAAAGTTGCAGTTGCTATCCAAGAATGGCACACTACCGAAAGTTCACATACAGCTCTTTTGTCACACATACATATATACTTTAAATAATTTTATTCAAGAAATAAAAGAACAAGTAACATGCTTTTGTCTTATTCATTTAATTAGGTTCTCTATCTAATTATCTAGTAGAGAACAGATCATGTTTTAGGTCATATTTGTGCATCACATTAATCCACTTATTGTTTTAGTCAGATATTTAGTAAATAAAGGATAAGCCATACATTGTTCCATTTCTATGATTCACAAATTACAATGCCTGAATTCATAAAATATGCAAAACAAAAACACCACACTAAGGTTTAGTACAATATAGGAACCTAGTTTCTATGTACCTATTCAGAGGATCGGAGATCTTCTAGTCCAGCCCCCTGTTCAAGCAGGAGACCCTATATTGTTTCAGACAAGTGACTGTCCAGTCTCTTTTTAAAAACCTCCAGTGTGAAGCGCCCACAACATCTGAAGGCAAGCTGTTCCCACTGGTTAATTGTCCTCACTGTTAGGAAGTTTCTCCTCAATTCCAGGTTGCTTCTCTCCTTGATTACTTTCCATCCATTGTTTCTTGTTCTCCCTTCTGGTGCTTTGGGAAAATAAAGTAACCCCTTCTTCTTTGTGACAGCCTTTCATATACTGGAATACTCAGGGGTGGGATCTGACAGGGTTAACTACCAGTTCAGGTGATTTATGAGGCTGAGTGATTTACGATGTGCTTCCTTGCATGCTGCCGGCAAATCGGCAAATTGTCAAATCGTCATCAGCATGCTGCGTGCAGAGAAGCAGCCTTTCAAAAAGCCCTTTTTTCCTGCTTTTTAAACTGCAGCTGTGCTTCACACGGTAGTTGAAGCTGAAAAAATCAGGAAATAAAGGTCAGGTAAGAGCCTGGGTGGGTGGGTGGGTCTTTGTCTATGGTTCTATGTTCTACAGAGGTGGACAGAACCGGTGGAAACCCACCCCTGGGAATACTGCCATCATGTGTTCCCCCCCGCCAGTGCTTCTTTTCTCTAGACTAGCAAATCTAAATCCTGCAACCATTTTTCATATGTTTTAATCTCCCGGTCTTTAATCATCTTAGTTGTTCTTCTTTTCACTTTTTCCAAAGTCTCAACATTTTTTATGTAATATGGTGACCAAAATCAGTTACTGTTTTTGAGCCAGGTTTTGCCTAATCTGTACAGGTTAAAAACCTTTGGTTTTTCCTTCTCAGGTGTAAAACCTTGCTTTTCTCCACATTAAAAATTTATTTTGTTGGATAGGGCCCATTGTTCAAATTATCAAGATCTTTTGGGATTCTCCACTTGTCTTCTGGGGTGTTGGCTGTTCTTGCCAGCTTAGAGTCATCTGCAAATTTGATGAGTTCTCCTACTATTCCCCCATCTAAGTCCTTTACAAGGACATTGAAGAGAACTGGGTGTAAGACAGAAACTTGTGGTACCCTACTGCTTACTTGCCTCCATCTAGTTATCATTAAGTACCACTCGTTGAATGCAGTTTGTCAGCCAGTTACAAATCCATTGGGTGGTGTTGCTGTCTATCCCACATTTTTCTAGCTTAACAAGGAGTAGTTTGTGATCTACTTTGTCAAAGACATTGCTGAAGTCTAAATATGCTATGTCCACAGCATTTCGCTGGTCTACTAATTTAGTCACTTTGTCAAAGAAAGAAATAAGATTGGTTTGGCATGATCTGTTTTTCACAAACCTATGCTCGCTATTAATTGTAACTTTGTTTCTAGAACCATTTTTTAATTATTTTTTCCAGTGTCTTCCCAGATATTAATGTTAGGTTGAGAATGTTTTTATATTTTCTGGATCTCTATCTTAGCTTACATTGTTTCTGCCCATAAAACAGGTCATTTGCTTTTGATACATTTATGTATGTACAGATGTTAACCAGTATACCCTGCCAGTCCCAGAGCTCACCAAAATATTTTCATCTAACCCTTTAGTGCAATTTGTGCAATTACCTCTACAACATTTCAGTGAAAGCATAGCCAGAGATTAGAATGCCAGCAAAGGATTTATAATACAACTGTTCAACTGTTACACAAGATTTATTTTGTAAATCATGGGAAACACAAATAAAGATGAGAAGATTCACCTTCATTGGCATAATGAAGAATTGCTATTTGAATACTAGTGCTGCAATATAGCTTATTGACAATATGTTATTACTCTGTTTTGCAACTATCCATTGCTTATTAACTGAAGTTGGGAATTGAGTTTCATCCCATCTTTTATAGTACTTGCTTCACAATAGGGAGTCATTTGTTCTCCCTGTCTCTGCTTGTTCTAACTCCTTTTCTGTAAAGACTAAAGCAAGGTGACCTTGATGAAAATATTGAAATTTCAAAAGGAGCTGAAGTATTTTTAAACTGTGCAATGATATAACATTTGGAAGTAGTTCAGGCGGATGTCTTCGTAATTCACTTAAGGATATAAAGGAGGAGGAGATAGGGTACAATCAGACTTGCAAGATTCTGTTATTATAGCCAATCTCAATGAATGTCTTTTTTTAGTGTGCCTGTGGAGTTAATTTCCTGTTCTGGTCTACCTAGTGAAGCTGACATTTTCCTCTATAGTGAAAGCTTTAATTTTTTACAGTAAATCCAAATGGAATAGGTAACATAAAGGAACAAAATACTTGAAGATATCAGTGGGGGTCCAAGTTATCTCAAATTCCAATTTTATAAAGATTAATAAAGTGTAAAGCAAGGGTCGTGAAGGAAAATTCTCCCCTATTTCCTGAATTTTGACAACATCCATTCTATGCATACGAACATACTCCAAAATGTAATTTACACATTTACTCTACATAGTCTGCAAGCTAAACATCTCAAGGATCATAAAATGTTTTATAATTTCTCCTTTACAGATTTAGCTCCAAGCACAGAGAGATGAATGTTCATTCTGGCACTTCATTCTGTCTCCTGACCTCTGCAGATACTTCAAAACTCCTTGGTTTCCTGATGCTGAAGGAGAGAAAAGGACAGAGACAAAAGGTGTGCAGCAGGAATAAATGAAAGAGCTGTTGGATTCACAGTATACAGCAGGGGGGTCAAACTCAAGACCTGTGGGCCAGATCTAGCCCATGGGGTGCTTAGATCTGGCCCACGGAGTTGCCCTGGAAACAGTGATGGACTGGCCTGCGGTGCCTCTCCAGAGAAAACAGAACTTGGGAGGGTTGCATGTTTTCAACCATTTTTGGCCTCTTACACCCCTCTGCCAGTGAAAATGGAGCTGGGGGGGGGCATACAGCTCCGTTTTCTCTGGCAGNCCCTCTGCCAGTGAAAATGGAGCTGGGGGGGGCATACAGCTCCGTTTTCTCTGGCAGAGCATTCAGGTCCCCACAGGCACCGACACAAGTGATGTTGAGCTGGCCACAGCCACTGTGACCATGCCCCCCCCGAGGTCAAACAAAACCCTGATGCAGCCCCTTTGTATTTGTCTTCTGATTACTTGGATAAAAATCAGCTCTAGAACCTGCCTAGGAAGGCTTTCTTCCTTTTAGTTCAGTTTTAGATTTATTATTTTTTATTTATTTAGTTTAGTTTGTCAAGTATGTATGAGAAAATAACTATGAACATAACATAAACATATAAGTGTAAACAGGTATAAGTATATACATAATAAATGAGTATGAATAAATGTGAATAGTAGGACAGGGACGGTAGGCACGCTGGTGTGTTTATGCAGGTCCTCTTAGGAATGGAGTGGGGTTCATGTTAGACAGCTTAAGGTTAAAGTTTTGGAGGGTTGAGGATGTAACAACAGAGTCAGGTAGTGACTTCCGGGCATTGACCACTCAGTTGCTTAAGTTGTATTTTCTGCAATCAAATTTGGAGCGGTTTACTTTGAGTTTGTATCTATTGTTTGTCTGTCTGTTATTGTAGTTGAAGCTGAAGTAGTCATTGACAGGTAGTACATTGTAGCAGACAATTTTGTGTACTAAACTTAGGTCAGACTGTAGGCAGAATAGTTCTAAGTTGTCTAGGTCCAAAATTTCAAGCCTAGTGGCATAAAGTAATCTATTGCAAGCTGAGGAGTGGAATACTCTTCTCACGAAATACCTCTCAACTTGTTCAATTATATTAATGTCCGTTATACAGTGTGGATTCCAGGCAGATGAGCTGTATTCTAGAACTGGTCTGGCGAAGGTTTTATATGCCCTGGTTTGCAGTTCAATGTTATCGGAGAAAAAGCTTCACAAAATTAGGTTAACAATTCTTAATTATCTTATATCTTATAAGACATCTTAGATGCAGATATCTCTCTTCCCTCATTTTTGCCTTGCTCGCCTGCTGCGAGCAAGGCTTTGGAGCTGAGAGTACTTCTGAAATTAAAGTAATCCAACTACCTCAGTAGGCTTATTCTGCCCTTGTTTGCTTGCCAAGTGCTACCAGCATACTCGGCACTTCATTATGCAGTGCAAGAAAGAAAGGCAAGTCTCAACCCACAGGGTTTGGCAAAAGCTCCATCTCTGGATTATGTGTTCAGAATGCAACACCGTATAAGAGGATTCATTATAGAAAAGAATATATTTTTGAATTCTCTGTAAATATTCTAGTGATCTGGGGAAGCAATAACATTTAGTTTTGAGGAGGGGATATGGAACGGCTGAGGCTGCAAGAATTTTCTTTTAACTTCTGAAGGAAAAAGAACGGGGGAAGTTAAATTTAAAAAAAACCTGAGAACAGTCATGGAAAATGGTCCTGTGACTTAAATTTAAGACTTAAAGACTTCATTGTCAGGCTTGGAGGAAAGGAATTGGATGTTTATGCACACAATATTCTCACTTAAAATGGAAGTTGAAAAGCAAAGTATATTCAAAGATTTTCCAGCCTTTGGACTGATGATAATATAGAATTTTCATATATAGGAGAGAAAAATGTAGGAAAAAGGGTAGTTTAATCATACAGAAGAGTAAGAAGAATGTATTCAATTTCAGTTTGAAAAACAAATAGTACTATTGGAGGAACAAAGGGGATAGTAAAAGAGCAGGGGCAATTTGATCTAACAGGTATCTGGGGAAGAATTTGCTTGAGTTCAACCATCACCCAAACTGCTCAACAGTGGATAGCAGAAAAAAATATACAGTAAAATGAGGAACAGGAGACTAGAATACACACAAAGTACGTGATTCCAGAACACTACTTTAGAACAGCAAATAATTTCCTGTCTTAATTGTTGTGTGCTAAGTCTCAAACAGAAAACAGAAAGAATAAATGAGAGGAAGAAATGCATATTAATTCATTATTTTCTCTCCCTTATTCTATTCATTTATTTTACTCAAATATACTGTACCTTGGAACATAAATTCTCAAAAGTGAAGAATTCCTAAAACCAAGTAGCTATAGGTTAATTTACAAAATTATTGTGGTACAGTACTAGTATTAGAGAAATATATCTATAAGAAATAAAAATTAATAAAGTCTCAATATAATAATAATAATAACAATAACTATAAGGACAATAATAAAGATTTGAAACAGTGAGTACAAATGCTATGGATATGTGTAGACCACATGCAGCAGCCCAAATATACCTTGATTCTGCAGTTGGTATACATAAAAACGTTACCTAAAGCAGTGCCCCACCAACCTTTTGGGCACCAGGGACCATGGAGAGAGGTTTTTCCATGGACCGGACGTTGTATGGTTTCACGCACTGCCTGCTTTCAGCAGATGGGGCTTCGCTTGTTTGCATGGCACAGTTTCTAGCATGCCACAGACCACTGCCAGTCCACAGACTGGGGATTGGGGACTCCTAATCTAAAGCACTTGATCCACCAAGTATTTCCAAGTCAATACTCATTGGAAATTTTCTACTAAACTCTTTTAAAATTAACCTGCATGATACAAAATTAATGTGCTCATGGTGGTAGGGAAGAGAAGGTATGTTCTCTTAATCTAATTTCAGAGTATAATTTTCCAATATGCAAATGTTCAAAATGGATTCCCCTGAAAGTTAACTTCTGCCTTAATTACCTAAGTACAAATATGGTTTTCAACTTTTCACAATTTCCATATACTGTAATCAATTATGAGGTATTATGAGTGATTATAATTAACTGTTGTTTGATGTGAACCAATCTTTTCTTCTACTTTAATTTTAAAATATCTTATAACCATGTCACTAATTCAAATGGTATAAAGTGTAACTATTATTGGAGCCTTTTAAAAGGCTTGTTTTGTTTTTACATCCTTGCTAAGTAGAATTAGCATAGAAATACTCTAATCCTACTTTACTATTAGTTTAAAAAACTATACAAATAACATCAAATACTAAACAGCTAGAATAATGTCAGTTGCATTCTTCTGCTCTTTGAAATGTGAGAAAACAAATTATGAAAAGGTTGAATATGAGCCAAGCTTAGTGTAACATATCTCAGAGATAGTTTGTTGCAAGTCATAAATTAACTCTCACATGGAGGCTTTGGAAAGAAATGTTATAATGAGAATATTTGCTACAAGTGTTTGCACCTAAGAAACAAACCTCTAATTTGCCAAAATAAATCTTTCAGGGCCTGAAATAATGCAGTCAAGAAATTGTATTTTTAAAGCTGTTTACCTTTCTTCTAACAAACCACTGTCCCAACAATGAATCAATCTATTAATGAGCAAGATTAACTGAAAAATTACCAACCTGCGCCCCCCCTCTCTCTGTATGTGTGTGTATATATGTATATGTATATGTATATGTATATCAGCACACATATTCTGAAAGAAAGCTGATGATGGCAGATGAGATTCTGCTGAAACGTTGCTACACTTTTAACAGAACTACAATGAGCTACAACTTTAACAGAACTACAATGACGTGGAATATACCCGAAGGAAGCTAAACAGCCACATATATATATATATATATATATATATATATATATATATATATATATATATATATATATATATATATACTATATATATATATATACACATGAATAGAAGAGATGATTCCAGCAGACTGTCAATCATTTGGAAGGCCTGCACTCTCAAATAGAACAGATTTCCACACCACAAAACAGACACAAAACACCTGAGCACAGACAGACTCCCTCTGATGCCTCAACTCAATACACACCCCCAGGCACCCAGGATGAAACCCAGCTTGCTGATGAAGAGCAGCCGTCCTTTCCACACGAAGACAAGCTGCATTGAATGCCTCCAACACAAAACAGAGTGCTGCCAGCCAACTCAAAGCCACAAAACAGACAGAAGAAACACAGAAACACCAATCAATCAAACTTCAAGTCCAATGAACACAGAACCAGTTAATAGCCAATCAGAATAGACCAGCTCAAATTTGAAACAGAGGAACTGTGAGACACACTTCCACACAGAAGCCTGATGATGGCAGATGAGATTCTGCTGAAACGTTGCTACAACTTTAACAGAACTACAATGAGTACAACTTTAACAGAACTACAATGATGTGGGATAAATACCAAAGGAAGCTAAACAGCACAAATATATATCATATACATATACATATTACATATAATATACATATACATATACATATACATAACATACATACATACATACATATCATATATATATATATATATATATACACACATACACTACACACACCATATATATAGATCTCTTGCAGATCTTCTTGTTCCACATTGCTTGTAAGTTTCAATGTAGTTTCACTATTCACTCAAGTCCCGATAAAGAACTCTTGAAATCATCAAAAATAAATACCTAAACACCTCATGGAAACTAACAGAACACTGCTTAACCAACAATATTTGATATACAAAGGACAAAGATACAAGCAAATTGAAGGAGCCCTATGGGATCACCACTGTCACCCGGGTCATTGCAACCTGTTCATGGAAGAATTCGAATCAGAGCCCTGGCTAATGCCACCCACAAGCCCAAACTATGGCTAAGATACATCGATGACACATTTGTGGATTTGGCCCATGGAAAAGAAAACTAAACAATTTCGAACACACCTAAACAGTACACACCCCAAAATAAGCTTCACCATGGAAACGAGAATTAAACAAACACTTACCATTCCTAGGATTACTAATCTACAAAAGAACAGATGCACCACTAGACACACCCGTATACCAGAGAAAACACACACCAGCGCTACCTCAATGCCATCCCACCACACCCAGCACAGATAAACTCCATGGCCAAAAACATAATCACCAGAAACCAAACGCCTGGCAGACAAGACACATATAAAGACTGAACTATGCACCTGACTAAAGTATTGACAGCCAATGGCTTCCACAAAACAAAATCAACCAGCTTGATCCACAAAAACACACCAAGACATAACAGAGACCTAGAAAATCAACAGACCTATGGAACAGCTGTCCTGCCCTACATAAGAGGGACTACAGACCAAAATCAGGAAAGACTACACAGCATTACATCAAGACTGCCTTCAAAACAGACAAAAAAATAGCAGCCAAACCCAAAGACAAAATTGACCTGGAAAACCAGGCATATACGAAGTTCCCTGTGCAATCATGCCCGGCCACATTCATTGGGCAGACAATAGAAGAATTAAGTACCCGCCTGGATGAACACAAAAAAATGCAGTAAAAAAGCTGGAACACACCTCCTCACTAGTCAACACATGAAAGCCACAAGTCATAACATCAACTTCAATGGCACTAAAACCCTAGCACTATAGAAAACCCCAGCCACAGAATCATCAGAGAAGCATCAAGATTGAAAAAAACCTGAAAGCATGAATAGAAGAGATGATTCTACCAGATTGTCAATCATTTGGAAGCCTGCACTCTCAAATAGAAAAGATCTCCCACCACAAGCCAGGCAAACACCTGGGCCAAACAGACTCCCTCTGATACCTCCAGCTCAAACACCCCCCACCAGGCACCCAGATGAAACTAGCTTCCTATAGATAACAGCCTCCTTTACGCAGAGCCAGCTGACTGAAGCCTCCAATACAGGAAGAGTGTTGCAGCCCAATCAAAGCCACAAAACAGCAGAAGAAACCAGAACACCAATCAAACAAACTCAAGACCAATAAACACAGACCAAGACTCCCACCATCAGGATGTAGAAAAACATCCTGGACAATAGTAGGCTAGCCTCAAATTTAAAACTAACGCGCTGTGATAGCCTGCCACAGACGAACTTATACAGAAGCCTGGTGATGGCAGACGAGATTCTGCTGAAACGTTGCTACAACTTTAAAAAGCACACTACAATGACATGGATAATACCCGAAGGAGCTGAACAGCACACAGTAAAGTACCCGCACACACACACACACACACACACACACATATATTTGTGCTTTGTGAAGTAATAAGTAATATTCATATAACTCCCCCACTCTTGCACTATTGCTTCTGATGATACATTCCTAGAATCCTTAAGAAAGTGCAATGTGTGCATAAATCAATGTTTAGTGCATTGTCATATTTTCAAAACCTTAGTTTTTCAAATTCAGAGCTCTCTAGGAAAATGTTATCAGCTCAGAAAACATAACAAGTGGTCTTAATTTTGCCATTCTTCTTTCCTAAATAGTTATAACAAATGGAGTCCTGTATCATCAAGAATCTGAGATTGAACTGAAATTCCTGCTTTACCAGGTTAAAAATTCCAATGATGCATCATCATCATCATCATCATCATCATCATGATAATAATAATAATAATAATGAGGAGGAGGAGGAGGAGGAGGAGGAGGAGGAGGAGAAGAAGAAGAAGAAGAAGAAGAAGAAGAAGAAGAAGAAGAAGAAGAAGAAGAAGAAGAAGAAGAAGAAGAAGAAGNTTCTATTGCCAGGTTATAATCTGGAGATAATGATTTTTGTGCAATCAGATATTTCCACAAAGCTTAAATTCAGTGCATAGTAGCAAGATTCTGAACCATGAGCTACTTTTGTGAAATGGAAATGAGTAGCTACTCAGCCCTGCAGATCCACTTGCAGCTTCCCAGTGAGCCCCCAGCTTTGACATCATGCCTTATCCTCCTGCTATTTGTAACCTTATCCACTTCTTAAAGAGCCAGGGTATCTGAATGCATTTTTCTGAACTGTACATCTATAGGTCATACAAGGATGAAATGGTTTTCTCTAAACCTGAAGTCTTTTCTGTGTTATTTCAACAGCAGTTCATCCAAAGGCAATTGTATATTTGAAAAGCTGTGTGAATTCATGAAAGAAGTAATTCCATGTATAAACTACATTTAATGTATAAGTTTTCTGCCCATTTTGTTTTTTCGGATCCTTACCACTTGCTTATTTGCTTATAATCAGTGCATATCTATAATAGTACAGGAACATTATTATTTCCATATTATGAAAAGACAACTAACACATTGATAAAACTACTGGTGTTTTACTACTTAGAACCATTACTCCAAGTACAGATAGTTCTCACTTAATGATCAGGATTGGAAGAAGAAACCTCATTGTTAAGTAGTATAGTTGTGAAGTGAGACATCATGCGATTGTGACAGGCTTATGACTTCATTTCCACTTTAGTCCTTAAGTGAGTCACTGCAGGTTGTTAAACAAGACAAAAATATTTTATTGCTGCCTTCGCTGCTTGACAGAAGCCAACTATGGAATATCCTATGAAGGATGCTACAACTGTCATAATAATACATGCAAACTGCCAAGTACCCAATTGCCATCAACAATCACAAGGATGCTGTAATAGTTGTAAGATCAAGAACAAGTCACTTTTTTTTCAGTGCCATCATAACTTTGAATAGTCATAAGCTGAGGACTCTGTGTACAACTGTACCCAGACCCACATGTAGCCACATGTGTGTATTTAAGGCTGCCAGTTTTGGGGAACATTTTCTAAAGTTACTGCCAAAATAGAAAAAAAAAGGCCCAATTCCAGCTTGCTACAGCTAGCAGCAGTTGGTAGTTGGTAATTTTGAAAAAAGTTATTCGAAGTATACAGACAACTGCCAGTTTAGTACAAACCAGTAGTTGCAAAAAAAAAAGAAAGGCAAATATAATGTTCAGCTATAACAACAGAAATTATTTCAAAATTGCTAGAAGGAATAATTCCATTTTATTCTGCTTCAGTCAGATTCCACTTCAAGTACTGTGTCCAAACCTAGGCACCACATTAAAAGAAATGCTCGGAGAAATTGGAACAAGTACCAAAATAGCAATAACAGTGATAGGAAAGCTAGGAACTGAGTCTTAGAAAAAGAGACTGAAGGCATTATGTTTAGCCTGAAGAAAAGATGACTAAAGGAGGACATATTAGCACTCTTCAAGTACCTGAGAGGATCTCATATGGAACAGAAGATCTATTTTCTCTTGCTTTTGTGTGCAGGATATGGAATATTGGATTTAAGTGACAGGAAGCAGATTCTTATTTAATGTTGAAAATATTTTCTAACAGAAGGAACTATTCAACTAAAGGCCCGGTCCCACTGGCTGACGGCGCAAAATGTAAGCATAAAGGACACAGCAGACGAGCAAAATTTCGGGGGTGCTCCATCTGTTGTCATCCACTCCAAAAAGTGGTGAAAATTTGCATAAACAGAACGGAAAAAGAACAGAAAAGAACGGACATGAGTAGTATGTAGTGGGGATGTTAAACGGATGTTCATAGGAAAGCCTAGCGGATGAAAGCGGATGGAAGTGAATGACACCTCTGAAGGGGTTCCGGGGGATAATTGCGAAGCAGGACACATAGCGGAAGGAGCGGATGCATAGCAGATGAAGCGGATGCATCACGGACGCCTATAGGAAACAAAGGGGATGCCACGCGGATTTATATTGGATGCAAAGCGTTCACTGCACATGCGGGGAGTATGAATTGCGTCAGCTCCGGCGAATATAAAAAGGATGCAGCACGCACGCAGTCAGCATTCAGGGGAAAGACGTGCTGCCACATACATCTTGCAGGAACACCATGGTTTCGTCAGTCAGGCAAGAAGAGGAAGCCCATGCCTACTTGTTCAACGCCTGGCAAGGTGAAGAAGGGCAAACCACATCCCAGCCCCCTGGCACTGCTCTGAAGCTGTTGCTGCTGTGGTGGAGCCAGCCCCAAGGCCGCTCAAGCCCTCAAGCCTGCTGCTGAAGGCCCTGCTGCTCAAGCCCCTGAGGCCCTGAACAATCTCCAGAAGCCACTGAAGGCCTGCTGAAGCCCCTGTCAAGAGGGAGGAAGAGCCAAGGGAAAGAAGAAGGGAGAGAGGAAACAGTACTAGTTTCCGAGGAGCATGAGGATGAGGTGCTGGAATGGCTGAGGGAGAATGAGTTCCTCTGGAGAAGACGCCACCGACGAGGGCAGCCGAAACCGTACTGAAGACCCCTCACTCCCTCACAGACAGCCCACAGGCAAGCTAGATGCCTCTGGTCCAAGCCACGGAGCGCCAGGCCTAGACCGACTCCTCCGCCAGGAGCACTCCCTGTCAGCTGGTGTCTTCAGAGGGCCCCATGGCAGAGACCCCCCGACATCTGCACTCCCGCATGCCGGCAGACTTGGAGGATCCCGTGGAGGATGACAACCCTGCTGTCACAAATGGAGGAAGAAGCAGCAGCCACCAGAGGCCAACCCACTCCCCAGCTCCAGAGTGAGCAGGCAGAGAGGCAAACTGGAGGGCAGGATCACAGTGTGCTGTTGGAGATCAGGGACACAATGAAACCAGCACAAGAACTTCTCTCTCAACTGGTCCACTTGGACGAGCATCTCGGGCCGGAACACCTTCATCACCTATGGCCGACCCTGAGGGACTGCCGCGAGCCCAGTACCAGGAGATGAAGCAGAAAGATCACAGCACTTCTGCCACCCTCAAGGCCCAGCTGAAGCTGCTCCTACCCAGTCCAGGTCTGCTCCTCCACCCCAGGCGATGTCACAGCCCTTCCACGCTTTCAACAGCCCCTACACCAAGGCTATGACTACCAGGACTTCCCAAGCAGAAGCAGAACTTCCCAGTCCAGGCCCAGGTTCTCGCATGCCACAAGACGCCAGTCCTCACCCAGCTGCAGACCAGACAGCCCCACTACCCCTCCCTTCCTCCACCCCACAGCCAAACCCGTCAATGACAATCTGTCATCATAAGTTGGCCTGACATCTCAAGTCCTTGATGAAGTCAACCTCAGTCACCTCGCGGGACTGAGTCGCTCTCGGAAGCTTTCCTGAACACACCATCCCCTGTTGTACCCCTCGGGGCCAAGCACCCCAATGGTGCCTCAGACCACACTCAAGCCACAGCCACCACAGTCCCTGCCTGCTTACATGAGACCATGGACATGACTCAGATGACTGAGAATAGTGTCAAGACTAAGTTGTTTACTTGTTAAGTTTATCTTTGCTTAAGACACTTTACTTGGTTCATTTGCTTATTTAATAAAGTCATAAAGTTTACCTAAGAAAGTTAATAAAGGTATCTTTGCTTAAGACACTTAGTTTACTTGGTTCATTTTTTTTACTTAATAAAGTGTTGGTGAAAACTTTGAAAAAATGGTTAAGCTTTGCATGCTTGTGGGATAGATAAGGATAGTGTGGGATAGATAAACCTTCAGTGGCAACCATAGTGGGGCTGTATGGTCCACCATCCCAGCTTGCCACACATATGGACCTTTTGTATCAATAACAATTTATTCATTGATCACACATTTTAAAATAATACAAAAACTCTTTATTAAGCCCTATTACATTGTAGGACCTCTCAACATACATGGCACAATCTCATCAGTGTTATGCGACAGCTTCAAGGAAGCATCCATTAATCAACTATCATCCTGTCTTGCTACTCCTGCTCCAGCTGGGGAGTTGCCAGTGTCTCAGTAGGTGCCCTGCTTCTTCCCTTCATGTGACTCTGTTGGGGCCTTGTACATCCACAGGTTCTATCAGGTTACGTCCTTGCCTCCATTCACCAGGCTCCATGTCCCCATTCCCTTGTTGACGGTCGACAGGTCTGTTCTGCAACACTGGGTAGCGGTGCGCATGAGATTGTGCAGGGTGCAGCAAGCTTCCACGATGCTCCTACAGTCTCTGGGTCATGCTGCATGTGGTGAGAAGTATCGGGAAACCTGTTGGCCAGGATGCCAAAGGCGTTCTCCACCACCCATCTTGCCCTGGACAGCCTGTAGTTGAAGATCCTCTCTTCATGGGTGAGGTATCTTGAACTGTACGGCTTCATGAGGCAAACGCGTTCGAGGGAGAACGCGTCATCACCGATGAAGTAGGGCACATCTTGTGTGTCATTGGGTAGGGGGTCTGGACCTGGAAAACCCATGATGAGGTTGAGTTTCCAGCCACATCCTTGAGTTCACTTGAATTGTAACCTGGCCATTGAAGCTGACCCGTTGCCTGAAGCATCGATGTAGATGAACTTGTAGTCAGCATCAACCATGGCAAAGAGGATGATACTGAAGAAGTCCTTGTAGTTGAAATAAGTGGACCCTGAGTTGGTGGAGCTTTGCAGGCACGTGCTCCCATCTATGGCTCCAAGGTGTGGGGAAAGTTCCACCTATGATAACACTCTCTGCAAGTTTTCTACGGCCTTGTTCAGCAGTGGGGCACTTGAGGAGTTCCTCCACGTATTCTTCGATGATGGCCTGTACCACTTCTCTGACCACTTTGCTGATGCTGTTGTGTGGGCACCCTCCACGCATACTGCATGTTTCTGTATGTGGATTCCAGAGGCCAGGTGCCACAGAGTCAGTCCCACCTTCAGTCCAGGGTCTAGGTTGGGTGGATTGGTGTAGGCTTGGTCAACCTGGGTCTCAGAGGTCTACAAGTTTGTCAAACATGGCTGGTGGCATCCTCATGAAGTGATGGAAGCTGAGGGTCTTCATTTCAGCTCCACATCAAGTGGTCATACAGTCCAAAGTCCATTCTCTCACGATCCATCTTCGAACCACTCAGCTCTTGGACGTCTCCTTCTGTATAAAACTTGAAAAGTCTGAACAGGTTTTGGTTCTGGTGATGAATGAGCGCCAGATATCATACGGACTGTGTCATGACCCATGGTGGAGGACAATTGATGATGTTGAAGACCAAGACCAAGGGTGAAGAGGTCTGAACACCATGGCTGCTGAACTCATACTGAGATCCAGATGATTTTCTCCCCCTTTATGTAGGAAATATCGGTTGTCCGCTTGGTGTCCTTCTACATACTCTAAGACATACTGCAGACATCCTAAATATACGAGATACATCCCAGATACAAACATTTTGTCTGTTTTAATCCTTTATATATGAGATGCATACGCTTACATCCTTTCTATTTCTGTGCTACTAACGCTGTGAGAGTTCCGTGTACCTTTTGTTTCCTCCCTCTTTCCGTTTTCAGCTGCAGCGGATGTGAGTTGAGGGATGGCCAGAGGATGCAGAGAGGATACAGCGACGTTTAACGGATGATAACGACATAGAACGTTTGTTGCCTGTATATGTACATCGTACAATGGATGCATAGGCGTTTTCCAATGGATGGCAAGCTTTTTTTAACGTTTTACATCCTCTTTGCATCCGTAAGTGCAGTGGGACCGGGCCTTAAGGAAACCAATTAGCCGGAAAGGTGGTGGGCTTCCTTTTACTGTATATCTTTAAGTGGAGCTAAGCAGTTGTCTGGGCTGCTATAATGTGAGATCCTGAACTCAATAAGGAATTGTATACAATTACTCTTTTCAATTTATGAATCTGTGATTAAGTAATTATCTCTCACCCAAACTAATATCACCTGTAAGAAGGCATTCAGGGAATCTATACCACAAGTTTAAAATTATGAATGTATACATCTCTATATTAGCTTATTCAAAAACTGATCAATACTTATTTATGCTACGGAAAACTGAGTCAGAGAAGCACTACCATTGTTAGTTTGTTCTGATTTTTCTGACCATCTTCCCCTCATATAACTTTTGCTCCTGCAGGTAAGGAATCTCAGTGAGGTTAGTAAAATAACACATTCATATTAAATAATAGAATATTAAAGAAACTTTGTTTCTTTTCATATCAGAGTTGTGATATGGTTATTATTCTGGTTCAACCATCCTAGAGGCAGAAGAGACAGTGAATGAGGTGGGGGGGAAGACTATTAATGCAATGTTAGGATAGTAAGAGATTTTATTCATTCAGCAGGTATTCCCAACAGTGATGATGGACTACAGAAAATCTCATTACAAAAATGACATTGATTGAAAAAGTTAAATGCAATTAAGCAAGCACTATCAATAAATCTAACTTTACTGCAGAAGAGGAAATGATACCTCTGTCACCTAATCTGTGAACTCTAGAAACACAAAAAAACATGAATAACAGAAAAGCTTTAAACAAAATGAAATGTGAAAGTAAATAGGTCTCAGTTATTAACCTATTCCATATTTAAGGTACAAGGTGAGAAATGAAGAGAAAATGACTTCATCAGTCAAACTCATTTTGCAGGACGTTTTGTTTTCTTGTTATTTCTTTAAAAATGACCAAATTAAGAAAACATAAAATGTCTATCTCCAAAATTTATTCGGAATTACATAACATACCATAGGCACCAATGTGCACCAAATACCCCTTTTTTAATCTTCAAAATACCTTAAAGAAGGACAAATTTTCAACAGACCAGAATATCAAAACATCTCATCATAATCTGCTTTCATAATTATACAAAATGCCTCAGGATGATACCAGATCAGATATTCCTAGGAAATAACTCCTAGGTCAATGCCTCACTTTAAAGTGTCCTCATAGATCCAGTTATTNTGCCTCAGGATGATACCAGATCAGATATTCCTAGGAAATAACTCCTAGGTCAATGCCTCACTTTAAAGTGTCCTCATCGATCCAGTTATTATTGTTTGGTGAGGAGGGAATATGGGTTTGTCTTGATAAAAGGAACACACATTGCAACTTGGTAAGGAAAATGCAAGAATTAGTAGCATAAGTAGTGAAGAACATACGGACTACAGGGAGACATTAGGAAACTTGTAGGACTACCTAACTTAGGAGAGAGAGCAGATATGCTATTTCTGGAGATGAAAGAAAAAATGGGAAGGAAGGCTCATGATCGAAACAGAAACAAAGAAATGAGTGACTTGGAGAAATGGATCTTGGATGCTGAGCGTTGAGCCAAAGCAATAAAGTTGGAGGGGATGAGCAAATGATTCAAAGGAACATAATTGTGCTTTGGGACTTTTAGGCCAGTTCTCTTTGACAAGCAGACAGTTTTCCTTTGCCCTTTTGTGTGTGGGTACCCTGCCCCTTCCCAATCATTTCATTTTTCTAATGTAATAGTAATTTGGCAATGCATCCATTATATCTTCCCAAAAACCAAATGTTCTGTTTCCAAAAAGGATCTGTTACTTATCGTATATTAAGTGAGGCATAATTCTACCCATATTTTTGTTTTACCATATTGGATAAATGGGTACATTTGTTCCATGTAATAAATTGTATATGTAAAAACAAATACAGCTGACTGACATTCTTAATAAATGTTTACCAGTTAGCAGCAGTAATAAAGTTGTAAATAAGCAAAGAAAACACGATGTGTTTGAACTGGTACTAATTTTGATAAATGATTTGCTGTGTTTTTTTCAGAAGCCATGGCAGGGAGTTACTCTTTTGTGCAAAAAGGTTGCTACCATAGAAATGTGTGCTTCAAAGGTTTAATTGTTACCTGACCACTGCAGTATTTTCCCATTTCTAGATCATCATTCACACCTGTCAGTGCAAGAAGCTGCCTAGCTAAAGTCAGGTATGCCTGATAGCCCATTAAATGACTTCAGTCCAGTTTCTAATGAACAAGTTTCAACCGTGGGCACCATCATGCTGCTTCATTTTGACACCCGATGCACAAAAAATGTCAGTGACTCATAATTTTTCTCCTGTAAGTCAACATAGCTCTGGCAATTTTTAGGTATTAAAAATAATTGTAACTCTGTGCTGCTAAACTAAAATTGGAATCTAGCTAATTTTCTTTTAAATATTTCATCACAAACCAGCAAATAATACCACTTGTGGAGCAGAGGTATAATATGTATTGCTCTATGGGCATATATAACTCTCCACGCACCATCTTTTGCACCAGCTGAAGCATCCACATACTCTTCAAAGGCAGCCTCATTTGGAACACATTACAGAAATCCAAATATGAAGTGATTTGAGTTACAGTAAGCAGAGTCCAATGATCTAAGAATGGGCACAACTGGCACACACAACACAAACCCAATCAAAGTCCCTCTTAACCACAATTGCCATCTGCTCTTTCATCAGGAGCCGTGAGTCTAGGAGGACCCCAAACTGCACATCCAGTAGTGCCACTCGAACCAGCACAAAAGGTGGTATAATCCTATGACCAGAAGGCCCAAAAATCCAAAGTCACTCAAATCTTTCCAGAATTCATCTAAACCTCTTGTTCCCCAACCATAGTGTAATAGCCTCCAGGCACCATAATCCTTTGCAGTATTGCTTACTTTGCCAGGATCAAGGATATATAATTGAGTATCATCAGTATACTCATAATACTTCACCCTGTGGTGATGATGGATGAACAGTCTCATGTAAACGTAGAATAGGAGAGGGGAGAGTACCAAGCCTTGCAGTATCCCACACAGCAGGAGTCGATGTCTCCCCAACCACCACTGACTAGAATTGGCCCTGCAGAAAGGATGTGAACTTTCACAACATGTGCTGCCCATCCCAATCCTCGTTGTGTCACCAGGCCTCGGTTCCCAGGGAGCTGGAGAATTTCTTAAATAGCTGTGCTGTGTTTAATATTTCACTGTCTTTTTGTGGATTGTATGTGGTATTTTAAATTTCTAGGGTTTCTTATTTTTAATAATGATTTTTTATATGTTTAAAATGATGGTTTTCACATATTTGTTGCTTTTATTGATTGTTGTATGCTACTCGGAGTTGTTTTCTTTGAAATGGCAAGCCATATAAATATGATAAACAAATAAGTTATTTTAAATGCCAACTATAATTTGACATAATAGAATAGCCTCTTCCAATCAGATTATGCTTGATGGAAGTTGTCATCTATTGCATCTGACAAGGCATTCAAGAAGACTGTCCTAGGACACTAAACAAGTGATAGAAACAAATGATGAAGAAAGGTTGAGCTATTCATACGCCACACCTGAACTGCTATGCCTGCATTAGGAAACACCTTATGTAAATAGTTTAACTCTTTACATCAGGGCTGTCAAACTCTCCTCTCGCCGGCCAGATAATCAGATGCTGGCCACGCCCATGGCCAGTTTGGCAAGGGGGAAAAAAGTTCCGACACATCACATGATGCCACCGTGACAATGTAAGTTTGACACCCCTGCTTCTGAAGTGGGTAGGAGTTAAGTGTTCAATGTAGAACCAAAATAACAAAATCAGAACAAAAGCCATAGTTGTATAAAAGTTTGCTATTGTTATGAAAGTGAAATGAGAAGACTATTCAGCTTCTCCTTCAATTGGGACTAGAAGAGTTTGTTTTTGTTGACTTTCCTACATTTCCTCAGCCTCTTACAATCTCCTTTTTTCTTATGCCCCATGCTCACAGTCCATAACTATGAGAAAGAGACCAGATAAAACTTTACAGGGAATGTTTTCAGCAACGCACTGAATCACAAACCAGCTAGTAGACCAGGCCTGAATGTCATATCGAACTGCATCAGAAAGGAAAATCTGCAGTATCACAGATACTATTATAGTAAAGGCCTCTCACATAGACCAACAGAAGAAACAGAGTGATTATGCTTCCTGTCACCTGCTCCAATACTTTCTTGCCAACTGCCCAAACGATGAAAAATTAAGTCTTCTCTGGAAACTCCCACAACATTCTCTAACTGCACAAGCAGCAGAATTCACACCAGGCTTGTTGGGAGTTTTAAGTACATAAAAAACTGAATTACAACTCCTTTAACAATAGTAAGGTTCAAAGTTACCTATTTTCTGTCTTGTTCCATGCTGGTTAACCTGTGTCTTGCCTATAAATATCAAACCATTTTTTTTCTGAGAGACTGCCTCTAATCTTACAGTTTTTACTCCCCAGTTCTAGCTATGTCTCTACAATCTGTAATTCAGGCAACAAGTACTCCACAGCTTCATCTGTACCACTGACTTGGGACTTCTCTGTAAGCTTTGGTTACAAGCTAGAGGTATTGATTATTTCAGCAGCTCTCATTTCCATTATGCTTAAATTACTGGAATATTTTTTTAAAAAAAGCTTCCTGATAAAAAGTATTGTCAGCCAAAGTCTGTCAACACATAATGTGCAAACTCTAACACTTTACTCCAAGTTGCAAAGATGTTAACTAGCAGATATACAAATATTAAAATACAAAGGTCACAAAGGAATAAAATGCATTATCTCTTTTCGTTTTATACCTTATGCCAAGAGTCTTATAATTGCAAACTTGCCTCCTCCTCCTAAATATTGCAAAATAGAGGGAAGTATTCTCAGCTAATTTTAACTTGTCATTCCCATGTGCCTAGGCATGCTCAATAATTTTTTCTTAGATTCAACTTAATTCTTGTTATGATTGATTTGAACTATTTAATATGCAGTGATCAACATAACTCAAATCCAAATTCCCATTCAGGTCATCTTGCCATCACATCAGTGGCCATTGTACCATTGCCACCAATCATTTATTGAGGTTAAAAAATGCATAATGTAATCCTTTATATGCTCCCAAGGAAGACAGCCTCTACCTGAATTTCCTGCTCCCTGGGTTTTCCAGTCTGTGCCAGTTCAAGCACTTCTCTCTAGCTTCTCTGCTTCATTTCATTGTAGGCAAATTGCTTCACTCCAAGTAGCTACTGTGCAAGAATACCCCACCTCTCCAGGCACTGGTCTCTGCCAGTATCATTAAAAAAAAAAAAAACCAGGTTCACCAGGGGTAAAAAGCTTTTGGCAAGTTCCTTTTTAAAGGATCTGTCCTTTTTTTTTTTTTTAAAAAAAAGTAAAATCTCAACATTTCTGCCACTTTCTTCTTCTGGTTGAAGTCACACTTCCATCCAAAAGTGTTGTATTTGCTTTCTTTCTGTTTTTTTAACCAGCTAAGAAGGAGAAGGAAAAAAACAAACAAACAGGGGAATCCACCAATTAGGAGCTGTCAGAAACACAGTTCAAATGACACATCATGCTGTGGCCAAACTGAAGGAAATCTGGAAAAGGACTTTTTTAAGCTGAGTTTTTTTCCTCATATGGTTTATAATAATCCAGGGACTAATCAGCTTAAGGCTGCAATGTGGAAAACCCCTCTGTCATGAAGTTAGCTGGGCAACTTGTAGCCCAGTCACTAACTTTCAGCCTAACTAGTTGACATTTCCCAACCCTGTTTGTTACAAGAACATTTTAGAAGGCGAAAGTACTATATAAGACAGCTTCAGTTTCTAAAAAAAAGATGAGCTATTATTACAGCAAACAAATTACTAAATAAACTATTCAACATTTACCTACTATCAGGGGTGGGATGCTACTGGTTCTGCCCGGTTCTACAGAGCCGACAGCTCTGAAGAGCAGCAGACACAGAACTGGTTCTATGTTTGCTTCTGTTTGGCCCACCCACCTGCCCAGGCTCTTACCTGTCCTTAATTTCCTGCTTTTTCAACCTCAGTTGCTTTGCGCAGCACAGCTGAGGTTGAAAAAGCAGGGGAAAAAATGGCTTTTCAAATGCTGCACACCTACATGCAGCACTTTTCAGCTGTCCAGGAGGCAAAGCTTAAGGTTTTTTACATGCGCGCGCAGTGTAGTCACCAAACTGTAGTAGCACTGGTTGAATCCCAACCCCGCCTACTCTATACTGGTAGTGTCCTGCTATTTGAAAATAATGTGCTTATTTTTCTTAAACTTAAATAAAAAAATCTGAAAGATTTACAACTCGAAATAACAAAAGGAGAAAAATACTAGAATTCACTATCTTACAACATGAAATGATTACTACCATGTTTCTCATCTAATAAGGCTGGGCCTTATTTTTTTTTGAGCCCCGAAAAAATGGCTAGGCCATCTTTTTGGGGGTGACTTAATTCTCCCCTCTTGCATTTCGGGAGGGCGGCGACGGCTTGGATGTTGACCTTGGCGTTGGTGGGACACTTCGTATTGGGGTCAACGCAGGCAGTACCATATCCGGGTGTGCAACAAAAGTACTTCCTAATGGCAAGCCCCCCCCATTCCCCCCATTTCGCATGTTTTAATATAGGCCTTAATTTGGGGGGAGGGGCTTAATTTCATTTCATGCCTATAAAACATGCTGGGACTTCCTATTGGGGGAGGCCGTATTGTTGGAGAAACAGGATAATTAAACAGCAAGAATAAAGTGTAAGAAAACTGTTTTCATTTCAATGCCATTCATATGAGTATTACCTAAGCTGTATTTTTTTATTTAAATAGAAAATTACATGTCATTGTCTTTTACAACCATTACAAATAGGAGCAAAAGTCAGTTTTTTCCAGTGTTTAAAGTAACAGGGGAACAAAGAAGGGCACATATAATGTTTTAAAGAAGGCCTCGATAGCAATAGACAGAAATCTCTCTACTGGTAACATTCTCCAAATCTGTTTATTTAAAACTCTGTAGGGAGGAGGTTTTAATGGGATTTATACCATAGCTGAAAGAACCTTTTAGTTGATGAGTAATGCAAAGGAAGCAAGGAAGGGCATCCCCAGCTCAAACCCATTATGCACAACTACAAAGACACATTGTTTAAATGGGTAGGGGGAGTAAAATAGCCTCCAGACAGATGGATGATATGGCCCTAATGACTTCTAAAATGTAGAAACTAGCAGGCAAAGTAGAGGCACTAAGTTAATAAAGAAGCTAAGCAGTAGGCAAAGCACAATATCCATTAGCCTTGTCCGAATGAAACCCATTGACAAGAAGGACTACTCCTTAAGTAGTTTGATTGACAATAGGTTTAGCAACCATTCATTAAAAAGAAAGGTTTGTTTTCTAGCAGCACAGTAACAGCATAAAGCTCAATAAAAAGGCAAAACTAGAGAAAATCACTGGATGGGTTCAACAACACATTAAAGCATGCCAAAACCAAGAAACCACATCATTGCCTACTAGTGTATTGAGTTAAACCATTCTGCACCTTTCCTATGTTTGTGCAAAGTGATGCCATCCTAAAGTCTGCTATCCCTTCCCCCCTAATCCTGTTTTATCTGTAGTGAATCCCTGCCAAATTCTGTGGTCCTGATTTGCAGGTGCAACAATTGTTTGGGGTTTTTTTCCTTACAAAGTGATTGGGGTTGTTGTTTTTTTTGTTCTTTCAGTTTGCTCTAATCATCCTAGTCGCTAGACCATGGGTCTGACATTATATATTTTACAAACCTTGAAGCTATGGTAGGGTGGTGTCAGTTTTCAGTGGAAAATCTAATAGATGAAATAATGACTGAAGATGAATACAACAGTCTGCATGCCAGAGGCAATGAGTTCCTAAAGCATGATTATGTTAAACCTGGAAGTTTGGACCTTAAAGTGATGGAGAAATTTAGCTTATACAACAGTCCTTTACGTAGATAAACACTGTCAGTGTAGCAGTGAAGAACAGATTATTATCATTGATACCTGCTTTTGTAAATTAATGCTACTGGAGAAGGGGACAGCAGGTATAACAAGTTAAACTGGGACATTTTAAGATGAAAATCATCCCTAAAACCCTTATTGAAGACCTTCAAGTAAAGAAGAATACAGAAAATTACAGCATAATACTGCTGGAAAATGTAAGGTGAAATATAAGAAGCAGAGTCAGCTTTTCATGATATTCACAGTGTATCACTTCAGATTGAGAGGTAAAAAGTATTTCTAAATGCAAGGAGGCTCATACATAACATCTGTCTGGATCTGCTTTAGTACAATGCATCTTTTCCTGCATTCAGCTAAATTTCAGATACAGAGGGAAGTGATATAAGGAGTTCAGATAGGTGCATGAAACACCTTTCTGCCTTCAAAGGCAAAGAACTCTACAGCTCTAGTACAAGGTAGTCTTCAATTTATCATCATTCATTTAAGCAACTGTTCAAAGTTACAATGGTACTGGGGGGGAAAAGTGACTGACAACTGGTCCTCACACTTACAACCTTGCAGAATCCCCATGGTCAAGTGGATCAAAATGCAAGCATTCGGCAACCAGCATGTATTTACAATGGTTGCAGCACCTGATGCCCAATTGTGACCTTCCGAGACAATGTCTGACAAGCAAAGTCAATGGGGTAAGCCAGATTCGTTTCAGGGACGGTATGACTTACTTAACAACTACAGTGATTTGCTTCACAACCATGGCAAACAAGCTGGTCAAATTGGATGTGTCTCACTTATTATCGTTTATCAATGGAAATTCTGGTCCTAACAATGGCTACCTGTATGTGCACCTATATGGTGCATCACTTTTACATAAATTTATGTTTTACAATACCGATTTGGGAATTAGATTCATATCATTCCCTTTTACACTTCATAGCAACACTTATCATACACGAAGGAAGTGAAAGGGGTGGGGGTAAACCCTCTCTTTTCTTGACTTGATAGAATTTATACCAGTCCTGATACTTTGAAAAATGTTGCTTTCTAAAGGCAAATCTGTCCTTCAACTCTGTACAGGCTTTTCCAACTCTCTTATCGTAACAGATGAAGATCCATGTAGCTATTTATCTTAGTGTCTGTGATATAACATGCAAACATGCTTGCCAAATTCAATAAGACAATAAATCTTTATAATCAGCTTACTATTTCATATGGAATATTAAAAACATTGACACTCATGTAAATATTGAGAATATTGATAGGAAAACTGATAGAAAATATATTTCATGTGTGCCATTTTAATTTTCTAAGCTAAAAAAAACCTTCTGAAAAATTACCGTTTCATAATTCTCATAAAAAGTTTGCATTTGTTTCTCTACAAAGAATGTTCTCTAGGTTGTTATGATCATTTAGTGTTTAAATGATTCTCCTGAAATAAAAGTGCCGAAGTTCCATTGTAAAACTTACTGTTCCAGGATGTGTTGAAAGTCACACAAAAGGGCAATATTACAAAGTCCATTAATTCAATTTCAGAGCTGGCAGATAAAATAATCTCAAGGTACTGATGCAAATCAACCGTTGATATATTTTCATAATTAACTGATATTTGTTTTTAAAAGTCTTTGTCAGTTAATGTAGTTAATGGTGCAGGGTTGTTTGTTGTTGTTTTTTGACAATATTGTAGTTTTAAGAACAATGGCATGGCATCCATCCAAAGAACTGATGGTGAGTTTATACTGGCATAGGTGTCTAACATAGCTGTCTGGCAGTAGCTATTAATGCTAAGTATATGTAATACAGGACCATTGTATGGAACAGGGGCAATCACTGTCCTTCATGTTCCTTTATTTCAGTTTAAAAAGTGCAAAGTGTTGAGTAGCCCAAATAATCAACAAGTAACAATCAGAGAACCCATTTTTATACTTTCCTAACTTAGTTAACAGAAGCATCAGTTTTCCTATACATGAATCTTAGAATAAAATTCCTGAATTATCATTTAACACATTTACAACTTCAAAAACTATGTGCAATATAGTCTTTAAAACCTTATTAACACACCTCAGACATGATTCTTTCTTATAACTGCCTTCCTCCTTGGGCCATTGCCACTAATTTTCATTTTCTTTTATTGCTACAAAGAGACTCACAATTCCAGCTGATGAACACATTTCTCATGAAATATTTCAAATCATATAAACAACAGAGACAGGTCTTTTTAAAAAGTATATTCCAGTTCGATACAGAGCCATATTAATAAAAACAAAGGGGGCAAATAGAATCAAGGGCACCAGGTAAATGTTGCAGTCCTGTAAACCAGAGCACAGGACTCAATTGATGGTCTTGCTTTGTTTGTGCTCGCTTCCAATGCTTCAAAGTTTTGGGAAACCAGGTACACAAAGGAAGAATCATACGTTATCCTTGATCAAACCTGTGTAACTGAATAAGAGTTGTAGATGTTTTCCTGGGGAAATATTAACTGCAAAAATGGATATTGCCCACAACGGCAATAAGGAAGGGTGTGGAAGAAAAAGGAGACAGGCAACTACCTGTTCCAGGAAAAAGACGGGAGTAAATTTCTCTCCATTTTCTACCATAGCTCACAAATGAAGGAGAAGCTCCTAAACGGCGAGGGGGCGAAGGTCATTGATCACTTGCTGGCAGGGCCAAAACACACAGGGGCTCTAGTCTCAGAGGGGAAGGGGAAGTATCTCCCAATCATGTTTTGGGTGCGACGAGGAATAATAACCCCAAGAGGGACGGATGTGGACAGAGCAGCCCTTTTGCAAAAAAGAAAAAAAAAAGGAAAGGAAAAAAAAAAGGGGGGGGTGCGAGAGAGAATCAGGACAGGAGATGGGGGTTCAACTGAAGAACTCGGGGGGCATTCCGAGATCCCATCCAAGTTCCGGTTAAGGGTGTCTCCCTCAAGCAACGGGAGAAGGAGGGGACGGAGGCGGCAGGTTTCGGGCTCCCTCCCTTCGGCGGCTGGGATGTTGGTCTAGGTTGCTCTCCGGATGGGCCGGGGGTCTCTGTCCTCACCCGGGCCAGGCGCAGTGCGCAAGGCGGGAGCGCTCCTCTCTCCCTCCCTCCCTCCCTCGCGAGCCCCTTCCTTACCTTTGTGCCCGCCGAAGGCCCCGTACCACGAAAGCGAGAAGAGCGCGCAAAGGCAGCCGAGCAGCAGCGTGAGGAAGGTGCCATTGCGGAGCCTCATGTCCTCCGTCTCCTCGGCGATGACTGTGGCTGGGGAGGCCGCATGTCCCGGGCTCTTCGCGGCGGCCTCAGTCTCCCGGGCCCCGGTGAGGAGCGGAGGCGGCGGCAAGGGCTGCCAGTGCCCAGGCGGGCGAGCGGGAGGGACTCGCCGCCGCCCCCGCCTCCTCCTCCTCCTCCTTCTTCTGCGCCTCCGCCCGCTGCCCTCATGCACTGGCCGCGCCCCACCGGGCCGCCGGCTTTTGCGGGCAGCAAAGGCTCTTCTCTCAGTCCTTTGACTTTGTCCGGGCCTGGAGCAGACAGCGGGGCTGCTGTGCCGACGCCGACGCCGCCAAGAAAAGGAAGGGAAGGGAAGGGAAGGGAAGGGGCGGAGGTGGTACCATCCTGTTAAAGGAGCCGCGGCCGCGCGCGCGCGCGCGCCCGCCCGCGCTTCTCGTCAGGCAGCCCGAGCGCTGCCCACAGCGGCAGAGCCGTGCAAGCCCGTCCGCGGGTGCAGCGGGGCTCCTTCGCTCCTGTGGGCTGAGGGAGCGTTGCGAGCCCGGCGCGCTGGCGACGGACTCGAGGAAGGCGGGCGAGCGCGCGCGGACGGAGCAGGGGCTGCGCTGCAAATCCCCGAACGGGTCGACCCGAGCGGCGCTGGGAGTTGGGGGCTGGGACAGGAGTCGGGAGGCTCCTCAGGATGGATTCTGGCCTCGCCCAAGGCGGAAGGTGCCGGCGGGGTGGGGGTGGGGGGGACCGCGAGCAACGTTTGACACGGAGACGCGACCCGGGTTCACGCGTCCCTATCGACAAAGCCCTTGGCTTTCGCAACAGCAGGCGGTGACTTCAGCTGGTGAATGGAACGACGCGGGGCCACAAAAATGACTTGCCCAACTTCTGGAATGGTCTCCAAAGGCCACGGTTTTCCGAGGATAAGTGCGCGCTTTCCGATCCCGGATCTCCGAAATCAAACCAAACGAATGCCGAAGCCTCTTCTCAGCCAGCAGCCCATTCACAGCGCTGAGTTGAAACGTTTCAATTCGCTTCGCCCATCCACTGTGGTGTCTTCAACAAGCTGGTTAGGGAATATTCTAAGATCTGAAATCCGATCGGGAAGCCACCAGGTTAAGGACGCTAGTTTGGACATTTCACGTTTCAAGTTTATGAACGGGATCGGTTTCAGGGAAGAACGTTAAGGCTGAATCTTGAAATGGGGTGGGGGGTGGGGGAAATGGTTTGACTGTGTTTAGATTCTGGACTGAAGAAAAATAAAACGAAGGAAACTGCAAAAGACAAGAGTTTTAGGAAGCAGGAGAAGGTATGGGGGAAATGCTCAAGTTTGGGTAGAAATTCTTGAAAAAGGAAATATTACAATGTAATAGCAAAGGGAGTGGGGAGTAAATGAAGGCAAAAGTACCCAGTGTGGCCATGTCAGAAAAGAATCAGTAAAGATAGAAAAACAAAAAGAACAAGCACAGGAGGTGAAAAGGCAAAGAAAAATACACACTAGGACTACACAATGCTTCAGAGGGTACTTTGCTTGAACAAAGGTTTGTGTAAAGTATGCTTTTGAAGTTATTTCACAATTTGTGAAGAGGCTGAAAAAGAATATTAGACATAAACAACAAAGAGTTGGCATCTATTATAAGGTGTTTGATCTATAAATGGCAACTAAATCCAAGTGGCAAGAAATATTTGAACAGATTTTAAGACAGTGATTATCAGATGTTGAATTTTATCATTCTTGAATTCATCAAGAATGGATATTGTCAGACTTTTATTTTACTTTTATTGAGTAATTTCCAATATAAAATGTGGGAATGTTGTATTAAAAATACCTTGATTTCAACAAAGTATTTGACAAAGTACCTGATGAATTTTGCCAGCTCATTAATTATTATCAGGTTGGATGGCATGACAATGAAATGGATAAAAGGAGACAAAGTGACACCAAAAAATCACATTCAGTGTTCATCATACTTTCTCATCAAATTGAAGAGAGGTATGAAGAGAAATGCCAGAAAGTTTAGCCTGGGATTCAGAATTTAATGATTTAAATTAAAAGAAGAGGGGCAATTTACTGATGACACAAAACTGGTGAGATAGCAAAAAAGATAAAATTTTATATGATCTTAATAGATTAGAAAAATTGGATGAAAATAACAGATGAACCAGAGCAGAGACAAATGCAATGTTTTTAACAGAAATCAAAAGCATAGTTATGGAATGGGGTAGGTCTGACTTGGCATAGAACTTGTGAAAAA
Source organism: Laticauda laticaudata (assembly GCA_004320025.1). Lineage (NCBI taxonomy): Eukaryota > Metazoa > Chordata > Lepidosauria > Squamata > Elapidae > Laticauda > Laticauda laticaudata. The sequence goes on from BHFT01011278.1 coordinate 51,328, forward strand.
GATCTTGAAATATTATAATGGAATATGAGTCAGAATACAAAATATGACTACAAAAAAGTTGATGCACTGTTAACTGAAGTAAAAATTTCAAACCACAGGAAGCAAGTGTTTACATTTATGTTCCATTGTTAAACCCCATTTTGAGAATTGAGTCCAGTTCTAGATACTACATTGTAAGAAAGTTTCAGTCCAAGTGGGGTAGGTATGGAAAAGGGCAAGGATGACTAAGGGAGTAGAAACTAAGTCACATGAAAAATAGGTCTTAAAAACTTAGAATTATTAGCTGCTAGAAAGAAAGACCAAAGAAAATACTATCCAGTACTTGAATAATATAAAACACCTGAAAAGATGAAACACAGAAGGTCAAGACTTTTTCTCTTACCAAAAGGACTGAACTCAGTCTTAAATGATTGGAAAGTATTTGGGTGGGTGGGTGGATTGTTACAGAAGAAGTCTGAACAGTATGGACAGTTGAACCAATTATCCAGAGAGAAGGTGAGATGCCCCTCATTTAAGTGTTCAGGCAGAAGAAGCTAGGCAGCCATCTATGAGGGTACTTTTATTTGGAATCCTACACAGAGAAGAAGGCTGGATTCAGTGGACTAAATATCTTCTTTAACACTTTTAATAGTGTGATTCTATGAAAGGTCATTCCTTCCCTGCCATTCTTTTTCTGCTAAATAGTGATGGGTTAAAAAAAAAAAAACCTGTCCCCTNGCCATTCTTTTTCTGCTAAATAGTGATGGGTTAAAAAAAAAAAAACCTGTCCCCTATACAAATTATTGACTCTGATATAGAGATAAGCAAGAATGCAGGATTCAATATGGGTCAGTCAATAGGACCAGAGGTTTACTCATCTGAGCTTTCAGACTTGTGCTGGATCCCATCCTCAGGGATCTTCCCTCCAACAGAATGTGTGCTTCGGGCTATGTTACCTGTAGTATTTCGAATAAAATTGCACAGAATAGCTCGAAGCACACATTCTGATGAGAAAGAAGTTCCCTGAGGATGAGATTGAGCACAAGCCTGAAAGCTTGGAAGACTAAACATCCTGGGACATGTATATTTGCCTTCATTTGTGATAAGCATGAGTGTTACTTAAGCTAGGTAGTACATTGGTTCTGATTGTAATTTGCAACACTCTAAGCCAGTGATGGTGAACCTTTTCAGCACCGACTACCGGAACAGGAGCACTCACATGTACATGTGCACACCAGAAACCAAAAGAGCAGCTCCACAGTGCGTGCATGCGGGAATACAGGAAACTGGAAGTTTAGCTTTCTGGCACGTGCATGCACACCAGCCACCTGGTCTTCTGGTTTCTAATGCATATGCATGCACGAAGACCAGCTGATTGGCACATGCATGAGTGCCAGGGAGCTGCTCTTCCGGTTTCTGGTGCTCCTGTGCAAAGACCAGCTGGCCAACGCACATGTGCGTCCTGGAACCCAGAAGAGCAACAGGCAATGGCTGGCATGCCCTGAGAGATGGCTCTGTGTACCACTTCTGGAATGTGTAGCATAGGTTCACCATCACGGCTCTAAGCTGATGCCCAAAGAGATGGGAGCAGGATACAGTTGCTCCACAGACAGGAATTCAGCTTCACCTGATGAACTCCTATGAGAGGACATGGAGTGGACACTAATTCAGTTGGCTACTGCAAACCCCAGAGCTACCTAGGTTGTCACTTTATTTGCCTGAAGCTACTGAAGGTCTATCCTCAGCTGAGCAGCTAGGCTATCAATGTAACAATTAATTCACATGAATCAGAATGAACTGGCTGCTTTCTGAAGATGAGACCCCCCCCCCATGTAATTAAAACTAACTATACTTACAAGTGGTAGCTTTTCACTGGAATGGTTTAGTTACCATTTAGGGTGTGGTCATAACATTTGACTAAACCTAAATATTTATATTAAAAACCATGGAACTTTTAATAAGAGCTGGACAAGAAACTGTTAGGAAACATAAGAATAAATTTCTGAGGACATGTGCACTCTGATAAGCAGATATACTATAGGAAAATTAAATAAGATATTGTTAATAACCTATTCTCCAAAGCAACTGAAGAAGTGGTGGGATTCAATTTTTTTTTACTACCAGTTCTGTGGGCATGGCTTGGTGGGCATGGCAGGGGAAGGATACTGTAAAATCTCCNGGCTTGGTGGGCATGGCAGGGGAAGGATACTGTAAAATCTCCAGTCAGAGGTGGTATTTGCCGGTTCTCTGAACTACCCAAAATTTCCACTACCAGTTCTCCAGAACTGGTCAGAACCTGCTGAATACCACCTTGACTTGAAGGCAGGACAAAAAGCAATGGATGGAAACTAATCAAGGAGAGAACCATCCTAAGAACTAAAGAGAAATTTCCTGACAGAACAATTAATCAGCCTCCAGAAGTTGTGAATGTTCCAACACTGGAAGTTTTTAAGAAGAGCTTGGACAGCCATTTGTTTGAAGTAGTATAGGGTTTCCTGCTTGAGCAGGGGTTGGACTAGATCTCCAAGGTCTCTTCCAACTCTGTTATTATGTAAAAGAATTCCCATGATGGCTATGAATCAAATGTAAGATTTATTTTAGTGAAATCAGAGTTCAACTGCTTGTACTTCTTTTTTTCAAAACCACTTAGTGTAACGGACTACATGTTTTATTAGCTTTCCCAAGATTTACTAATTTATTCTCCTGATCTCTTCATGGGACTTAGGCTGACTACTATGGAAGTGGTCAGGAAGAAGCCCCTTGTCCTTCTCTCCTGCCTGCCCCAATTCCATCTCCTTGGCAAAGAGGTCTCGGCACCTACATTTTCAGGTGAGAGAATGCACTTGCATTCTCTCATCAGTGGTAGGGCTGCTTTGCTTTGAGTCCCAGATGTTCTATGTATCTCTCTCTTTCTCTTAATTCAGTTTTTGCCTGAATTTGCACAACACACTGGACCATCTCTAGCCAGTTGCATTTTAACCTGAGTATTAATGGGAACCCAAGCATTGAATATAGATTAGAAGGTGACACTAGCTTAGTCTCTTTATAAAAACCCATGTTTTGGTAACTTCTTGTTAAGATTAATGTTATAAACAGAGCTATCCTGAAACTGGACTATATGGACATTTCCAATCCCAATTCATAGTGCTGGTTTCACTCGATAAACTTCTTCATGGCTTGGAATGTCCTTTCCTGTACATATTCAAATGTATATCTTAAATTCCTATTTGGAAGGCTTGTTCTGGGTGGTCACCACATTGAATGTAGAGATAAGTAATCTGGGAGCAGGCTTTTACGGTGGTAATCCCCCAATTTTGGAATTCTCTCCTGAGCAAGGGATGTCTATAGCAGGGGTGTCAATTCCATTGAGGGCCACATCAGGGTTTATTTATTTATTTTTATTTTTTATTTTGTCAGTTGCTTACAAGATAATAAGTATAAGTAAAAACACAGTTATGAATACATGGATACATATAAGGAAAAAAATACATGAAAGAAACAATAGGTCAGGGACAGTAGGCACGTTGGTGCGCTTATGCATGTCCCCTACAGACCTCTTAGGAAAGGGCTGAGGTCAATAGTAGACAGTCTAAGGTTAAAGTTTTTGGGGTTTGGGGAAAAAAAACCACAGAGTCAGGTAGAGTATATCTGGGACACTGGAAAACTAGTAACCAACAACACTAGACTTAACAACTTGCCTCGATCTCATCTTCTGCAATAGCTTGAATTCAATTTACGGAATACAACATAAAGAACCTTTTCCACAAACAGTGACCCATAAACATGATAGACTTTTTGTCTCAACATATGTCCACACAAAAAATCAATCACAATGATGCGAAATCCCCAATTATAACTCAAAAAACGGCAACTATGATCTTATAAACAATGAATCTCTCATCCCTTGAGGATGCTGGCGCACATGACTGCAGATCCAGAGATTTTCTCCCCCCTTTGTAAGGAAATATCGGTTTTGACCCACTAGGTGTCCTTCTAACATAGCTCTCGACATACTCCAGACATCCTAAATATAAATGAGATTCATCTCAGATACAAACGTTTTGTCTGTTTTAATCGCTTTATTATACGAGATGCATACCTTACAATCCTTTCTATTTCTGTGCATACTAATGCTGTGTTAGACGTTCATGTACCTTTTTGTTTCCTCCTCTTTTCCATTTTCAGCTGCAGCGGATGTGAGTTGAGAGATGGTCAGAGGATGCAGAGAGGATTACAGCGGACATTTAATGGAATGATTAACGGACATAGAACGTTTGTTGCCCGGTATATGTCGCAGATGTACATCGTACACGGCGGAAAGTTCACCGTTCACAAAGTTTTGTGTAGCTCAAAACTTCTTGCGCGGATGAAATCTCAGTGGATGGATGCTCGACGGATAGAGCGTATGAAACACGTATGCAACGAGTACACAACGGATGCATAGCGTTTTTCCCGGATGGCAAGCTTTTTTAATGTTTTTACTCCTCTTTGCATCCGTAAGTGCAGTGGGACTGGGCCTTTAGGGAATGTAAGAGCATGCAATTGGGTGTGTTTTCTCAACCGGCCATAAGATGGAGCCAGAAACCTGGTTGTTTTAATATGGGTGTCAGAAGAGAGTGTGAATGTATCTTTGTTTTCCTTCTGTTGGAAATATTGCCGTTCCTCCATTACCTAAACGGGGAATTACTTCAACATTTGTTAACCTAATCTTACATAGCTTTTTCTCTGGTAATATTACACCATAACTCGAGCACACAAACATTTGCTGGACCAATACTCAAATACAGTTCATCATCTGGAACCCACATTATGTATCTGATATTACAACAGTTGAGAAAGTCCAGAAATATTTCACAAGAAGAGTTCTCCATTCTCTACTCGTTGCAGAATACTTTATGCCACCAGACTCGAATTTTCTAGACCTAGAAAAACCTAAACTATGCTGCCTTCGGTCTGATCTACATATAGTATATAAAATCATACATTGCAATATCCTACCTGTCAATGAATACTTCAGCTTCAACCATAACAACACAAGACCAAACAATAGATACAAACTCAAGGTTAATCGCACGAAACTTGATAGGGGGGGGGGGGGGGGGGGGGGGGGGGGGGGGGGGGGGGGGGGGGGGGGGGGGGGGGCGGGGGGGGGGGGGGGGGGGGGGGGGGGGGGGGGGGGGGGGGGGGGGGGGGGGGGGGGGCCCAGGAAAATACGACTTCAGCAAACAGAGTGCATCATGTCTGGA